>JABUQX010001885.1:30000-32500 GCA_015478945.1 Trachelipus rathkii | reverse complement strand
ACAACCATACCCCCTCACAAAACCACACCATTCACTCATATTATGCACCTTTCTTTTCACCCTTGTCAAACTCACATTCCTCTCCTTCAATCATTCCTTTACTGACTCAATCCACTTTTTCTTCGGTCTCCCAGCCAGTCGAATCCCAGCAAACTCACCACTATACATCCGATTAATCAACTGATTATCATCCATCCTTTCCATATGACCAAACCATCTCATGAACTCTCGTTTATATAAATTAATATTGATAAAAAAAAATACAAATTGTTGTAAGGTATTACAATCTATCAAACCAACACAATTAAACTTGCTCTCTCTATAATTTCGAATTGACTCTCCTGCGTCTCAGAATAAAGTTGTCAATCTGAATGGTAAAGTGGTAAGACAATGAACTCTATTCTCAGACGAAGCAGCACCGGTTCCATCCCCAGTGAGAACAGGTTTCATTTCTTCTTATTATACATCTTTATAGCTTATATATATATATATATATATATATATATATATATATATATATATATATATATATATATATATATATATATATATATATATATATATATATATATATATAATATATATATATAAATATAAATATAAATATAAATATAAATATAAATATATATATATATATATATATATATATATAAGAATAGTTTTTTTTATATAGGTATATATATATATATATATATATAAATATATATATATATATATATATATATATATATATATATATATACAGTGGCGTAATTATGGGGGGGGATATGTATATATATATATATATATATATATATATATATATATATATATATATATATATATATATATATATATATATATATATATATATATATATATATATTTTATATATATATATATATATATATATATATATGGCTTATATGCTATTTATCAGATTAGTACTCCTTTTTATTGGAGAAATTAGATATTTGCATAAAAAGTAATGACATTTTTGGAAAGAGTATGTAAAAATGAGTGTAAATGTTCTTTAAAAGGGAAAAACATGTATTAAAGACTTTTCACTTTTTTGTACAAAAATTTAATAAAATTCTCAAAAACATCTTTTTACATTCTGCTTCCAAATGTATTATTACTATTTTTACTTAAATATCTAATTTCCTCCTCCCCTCCTCCAAAAAATAAGTATCAATCTAGTTAATTGATATATATATATATATATATATATATATATATATATATATATATATATATATATATATATATATATATATATATATATATATATATATATATATATATTTATATATATATATATATATATATATATATATATATATTTATATATATATATATATATATATATATATATATATATATATATATATATATATATATATATATATATATATATATATATATATATATATATATATATATATATATATACAAGAAATTATAGAATAAGAATGTTAACTTACCAAAATTCGTGAATATCTGTTCTTGGCTTGTCAAAATATTCGAAAGGATGAATGCTTTATAGTTTACCAAAACGTTTTTGGCTCATTGCCATGAATTTATTAACCACTTCTTTCAGATCAAGAGTATGACATGTTTCATTTTCAATGCTTAATAAAGCCAATGCACTTAGCCTTGTTTGTGTCATATTGTTCCTTAAAAAAGTTTTTATTAACTTGAGCTTTAAAAACGACCTTTCAGCTATTGCAGATGTTACTGGTAACGTCAAATACAACTGAACTGCTGTACACAAGTCTGGTAAGCTACTTGCTACGCAGCTGTTTTCTACGAATAAAAAGTTTGCTAAATCTTTAATAGTTACCATATTTTTCATTTTCACTTCTGTAGTCATTAATGCTTTGAAGGTGATTAATTGTTCATAAACCGAAAGATAAATCTAAATCGTATTTTTCTACCAGTTTTGTAGCCTTTTCTTGCAACTTTTCATTTCGTAGCTCTGCTATTGCTGCAGGAGCAAGAAATGAAAATAACTCATTAACATTGTTCATGCTAATGAAGCGAGTAGTTATCTGTTCATTTAATATATCAAGAGATTTATTGAAAACCCTTATTCTAAAGGCTTTCAATGGGTCTTCAATTCTTTCATAAGATAAAAAAGCTCATCAAAAAACTTTTTAATCTGTATTTGACGTCTGGAAGTAATTTTTGCTTCAATGTTCCAATGATGTGCTAACTCCGTAGTTTCTCTCACTACATCTTCAAATTTGTGTCTTAACCCACCCAAGTTTGATTTTGCTTGTCCCAATAGGTTAGTTGCTTTCTGAAGATCTGTATTTGAACTTTGCAATATTTTTGAGACAACATTGATGCTTTCCAATACTTTACTTTGAAACACAAGACAGAGAATAAACTCAAAATTTTCTAACTGCTTCCTGAGATCAAGGGCTTCGTTTCTTTCACTTGACTTCTTACTCATAAATATCACTTGAGATAAGAACTGTGAAATACTTTTGAAATTGTTTTTTATTGCTAGTAAGGA
>JABUQX010001885.1:0-15000 GCA_015478945.1 Trachelipus rathkii | reverse complement strand
TTAAAGACGAGTTTACTTTTATTTTCTTTTATTATTATTATTATTATTATTATTATTATTATTATTATTATTATTATTATTATTATTATTATTATTATTATTATTATTATTATTTTGCAGGTCACCACCTCTCACAGGCTGGGCCCTTTTACAGGAGGGGCAGAAATAAAACAGAAAAACCCACCCAAGCCCTAGCTTAACGCAAATCTCTCAGGTGAGCGCAGACGTGGGCTTTAAAGAGGGAAAGATTAAATACAAATGGAAAAACAGAAGGCAAGAAGTTCCACAGAGCAGAAGTAGCTGGAAAGAAAGAGGCACCACAACGAATAAGTCTGGGGTTTTCAATACTCAGACAATATTCATGCGAGAGTAAGGCACCACTTGTGATACGAGGGCGACGCAAGGGTGGGGAAATGCGAGAGATTAACTCCCCCCCAAACATCTGCTACTGTACTACCTATAGGAAAGAGATAGTGCACCTACGTCACGTCGCAGAGATAGAGGGTCAAGGGAGTTTGAAAGAGGGGGACAGTTTATTAGTATCTTAGCTTTAGACTCAACCCTATCCAATAGAAGGGTGGAGCCGAGCCCCCCAAATGTGGGAAACAGCACTCCCATATAGGATTAATAAGGTCCTTTATATATAATGGAGTAACTGTTCAGAGGAAAAATTTCCCTCAACCTGAACAAAACAATGCTTATGTCATTCACATGTGAGACGTTAGACCCGTCGTAGGAAATAGGAAAGTTGGGAGGTGTTTTTGAGAGGGAGTTGTAAAGAAGTTGGGATTTTAAGGGGTTGAATTTTACAAGGTTGCGGTGACCCTCACTGGGAAATCCCATCCAGATCGGCAAGAATAGAAACGGAAAGCTGAAGACGAGAGGCAACTGTAGATGCAAAAGAGGGAGCAAATTTGAAGTGAGTAGGAGAATGGAGAGTTGAGCCATCGGCATAAGAGTGAACAGAGTTAGAAGTACAACTGAGGAGATCGTTGATGAAAGGTAGGAATAAAGCTGGAGATAAAACAGAACCTTGAGGAAAACCACAATTAACAGAAAAGGAGGAAGAGGACGCTCCATCAACGAGTTCTGATATGGAGCGATCGGAGAGAAAACTAGACAAGAGTAAGGAAAGAGAATGAGGAAACTCAAAGGAAGGGAACTTAGAGAGCAGTGATGCGTGCCATACCCGATCAAAAGGTTTGGATATCTCAAGCGCCACCACGCAAGACTCCCCATAGTCCCTAAGGGCAGAAGACCATAAATCAGTTAGATAGGAAAATATGTCACCTGCTAACCTCCGAGCCGTCCGAAAGCCAACTGATGACAGAAAGAAGGGAATGAGAACTCCAGATGAATCCAGGAAATGAGTTAAGAAGAGTTTCAAAGATTTTAGATAGAATACAAGTGAGAGCTATAGGGCGATAGTTTGAAGAATCAGAGCAGTTACCTTTTTTGGGGATCGGTTGAGCATATGCGCGCCTCCAGCACTGAGGAAAAGTATTAGCATTAAGACATAGAGAATAGAGTTGAACGAGGACAAACGCCAGCTCAGATGCACATTCCCTCAAAACACGGGGAGGAATGCCATCTGGGCCACTAGCTTTCCTGGCGTTCATAGATCTTAGGATCTCATGCACACTATCATGTGTGATCACAGACAAAGAGATGGGAAACCTGAGAGGAGAAGGAGAAGGGATGCCAGAATCGTCCAGGGTAGAGTTAGATGAAAAAAAGGAGGCCGAAGAGATTGGCCCTTTCAGAAGAGAGAGTTAGCTACAGAACCGTCTAGAGCGAATAAGGGGGAGGAAAGACAGATTTACCAAATTGTTAGAGATGTTTTTTGGCAAGAGGCCACAAAGTTTTATCAGTAGGAGAACCAAGCAGGTTGGCGCACTTTCTTTTAGTAAAAGTGCACTTAGCCTGTCGAAGAGTATCCCTGCAAATTCCGAGCAGAATGAAAATTAGTATGAATGACGTAGGAGAACGAGAGTTTTTTCCATGCCCAATGTAATGTTCTTTCCTTAATGGCGCGAGGAAACAAAGCCCATCCAAACCATGGATTTTGGGAGAAAAAAGTTAGTTGAAGATTGGAATAACCGTGCCTCAATTCCTTATGCGATTATGCCCCTACCTTTTCAGAGCGGTTACCGAAGCATCCTCCTAGTCAATGCAGGATTCATTCCATGAGTAGTTAGCAAGAAAACGACGCAATGTCCCAAATTAACCAGAGTAAGTGCCAGAAATTTACATTTAGGCATGGCGGAGCTGCTGAGAAACCAGAATTAAAATTTAAGAAGCTGCAAGATTGTGGTCAGAGTTACCAATAGGAAGGGAAAGAGGGTGTATTTGTAACGAGAAGGGGTAGTGGTGAAAACATAAGTCAAGCCGTGTTTCAAGAAATTGGTTAAGGTCGATTGAGATATGTGTAGAGTTCCTTAATTAACTGTTCCAGATCTTTGAGAATACTGAATGTTGGCCACTCCCCGCCTACATCAGTGGTGAGTAGGAGCCCCAACCATATATATATATTAGTATATATACTATATATTTATATATAATATATATATATATATATATATATATATATATATATATATATAATATATATATATATAGTATATATATAATATATATATATATATATATATATAATAGAGTGTCATGTTGAGCTGAAACATTTTTATGGAATTCAATTCTGAATGATTTGCCCCTTTTCGCTCAACATTTATAAAGTGGTTGTTTTCTGCATTTTCAGTTATACACCTATTTAATTGAGGTTCTTACAAGGATGTCTAGTAGGCATATCCCTGCTTCAAATGCCACAAGACGCTCTTCAAGATCGTTCTTTATAATTTTTACGAAAATGGCGACAAATAATTATAATGTAACCTAGGAAATGCTAGGATGGGATTGTGCTCGAAAATTATCACCACCTCAGTCAATCCTTCTCCATCATTTGAGAGTTAGTGACCTTTGGTGGTGAAGTTTAAGTGACTATAAAATTGTCTCTTTAAGACGCACTGTCTTCTCTTAATTAATTTGTTAATTGATTCTTAATTTATTCTTCCTAATTTTCTATCTTGTGACTTCGACACTCATGGCAATTTGCAATAAAATTCATGTGCTGCTTTTTATATCCTAAGTCCAGTGACTATATTAACTCTCTCGACTATCTAAATTCCAGTATAGAGTTCATTTTCTCATCATCTTTCTATGATATCATCATTCTGGGAAATTTTAATTGACACTACGGAGATTAGGTGGAAAACTTGACTACTAATTTTCTATATATAATAACCTTGAGGGGTTAATTCAGTTCCCAACTCGCATTCAAAGAAGGGTAGCACCTATTATAAGAGGAAAACTTTTAAAGGTAATTGCTACCTAGGATCCGGCCGAAGGATTGAACCTGGGCCCTTGACATTTTATTCTTATCTCTGTATTTTTCAATATATAATTTCTATACAATCTACTTTATTTAAGTGGCTTTTGAATTTGGTGATATTGCGTTTGTGTCATATTGGTGCTTCAAAATAGTTGGAATGATAGTTTGAAATGATAAAATGCTTCTGATAGAGAGATCTTCCAGAATGAGCAGAATGAATAACCGTGGTGATTTTCTATGACATGTAGGTATAAAGTCCATTTTTTCCTTCAACGCAAATTCTCAAATCTTGATTTAACATAGACTTTTGTAACGCAAATTTGTCCACTGCATGCTACCTTATGGAAGTAGCTTTGTTTTCGAACTCCAGAATATCAAGCTATTTTTATTTCATTCCCCAATCATATAAATACTATTCGTTACAAAACTCAATAATTATTTATTTTTGTTAAAATGCAACAATCTCTCTGCTTACCCATTTTCTAGCCCATTCTTCACTTTGTTTTTAAATGCCAAATCTATTGATTTTACTACTTTCCCCCATCTTGTTTCTTCCGAAGGCTTCACATCTGTTTTACCATCTGCTAAAACTAAAATCTTCGCTCAGACATTTGCCTCTAACTCCACTTTAGAAGATACCAACTCTATTTAGTCTCTACAACATTCTCGAATCTATTCATGCTTAATAACGTAATTTCTTCAATGAATGTGATTACTCACTCTAAAGCAAACTTTCGTGATGGATGCGTATCTTTCTTATGGTTTACAAATATTGTACTTCCAATCTTACATCCTGCTTTAGTAAGCTATTTAGTCTCTGAGTATCAACTTATGCATTTCTTTCTCCCGGTGGAATCATGCTTTCAATCATCCTAAATATAGAATGAACCTCTGTTAACTCTAAGATTTTGAATATATTCTAAACTGGTTGATTTGGAAACATCCTCATTTCTCTAATTTTAACTCAGAACTCGTTTGATTTCAGCAAAAACACGCTATTTCCTTTTATCAGACCCTTAGTCCTAACATATTTTGCATGTTGGAGAATCTTCTACTATCACGCTAGCTACCGTGGCTCAATTGGCAGAGCGACAGAGTTGCAAGGCAATGGCCCAGGTTCGATCTCTGGGCCGGATCCTAGGTAGCAATTACCTAGAAAAATTCCCCTCCTAAATAGGTGCGATTTTTTCCTTTTTAAATTGAGTTTGGCACAAATCTTTGATATATAAATTTTAATCTTTTAGTATCTATTCTTCTCTTCGTAACCATATTACTAATTGTTATTCCTGTCACTTTATAGCAGCTACTTTAGGCGGAAACGGCTTATCACTAATCTATTAGAATGGTGTTACTCAAGGTTCTGTTTTTACCCACAATTCTTTCTTTCTACCACTAATTAATAGCCTCCACCCTATTATTTCTTCACCAATCTACTCTTACGCTGATGACTCCTTTCTTAATTATACTTTTTACTTTGAAGTGGAACCAACAAAATCTCAAATAACTGGTGATTGGAGGATAGCTGTACCGGTTATTCAGTGGGTGAAGGTACACCAATCTCCATTAAAGAACCTAACTCTTATCCTAACCGCAACTACCCCTAACGTGCACACGACCGGATGGTCGGAAAAAAGTTGTGGTTAGCCAAATGAAAAGGATGTCATAAAACCCATTACAATACGTAGGAAAGTAAAGCCACGCTCACCTTCGTTAACGAATGTAATAAATTAAATATAAAATAATATATATTGTAAACAGTGTTGTACAATATATAATAAATAATAATGAATGAATGGTTGTTAGCTCTCCCCGATTAGTATAAAAAGTAAAAAATAAAAATGATTAATATCATAGAACGCCAGAAAAGTATCAGTCTCCTTTGATGAATGATATTTTTAATATTCTCAAGAAATGACCCTCAACATATTGTATAAAAGAACTTTAAGTTCAACCTCCGGTATACGCTTGTAATAATAATACATACATTCAAAGATGCAATGAAAAAGTTTGATTACACCTCTAAATTAAAAATTTAAATTTAATTAAATGATTAAACAAAAATATGTTTTTTTTGTATGAGATTCCTTCCTGCCCTACCATAATAAAGAGCCTTAGCCCTGGCTATTTTCTTACCACAATTTTATAAATTTTAACGTCACCTACTCGAGTCAACTTGAAGAGGGTTTTCCCTTTTAATGACGTCATAAATGCAAAACGATAATCATATAGTCACAACTGAATCCTTAATACATTAGTCACACCAATCCATAAAGATTATTTCTTATGAATAGATGCGTCCTGAAATAGTAAGAAGAAAAGTAAAAGGTGATAAAGATGGAAGGGTTAGATTAAGAAGTATATGTTTGCTTAACATTAAATGAAGTGAAGTTTTTCAGTTAAAAGGATTCTACGTGGAGATAGTGAGAAAATGTTGTAATCAGACTTTAATCTTGTATCACACCTATGACTAATTACAATATCAATAACAATGGAATATTGGTCAATAGGAAACCAAAACCAGGCAACCGGAGGATTATTAATAATACCTTACTTTAATAATCAGTCAAATACAAGAAAAATTGCTATCCAAACGAGTAACATTGGTGATGTCTATTGTCACTTTGTAAATTGGAAAGAAATTTTAAGTTGGTAGGAAGTTAGGTGTAGTCAAGTTATCATAAACTTCTTTGACGTATAGTATAACTTTACCTTTGGTTAATAGCTCTGTTTTATGAAACTAAATATAAATACTTAAATTTAACATCATAAATAATAATAATTAATAATAATATATATAATATAATAAAAATATAAATACTTAAATTTAACTCATAAATAATAATAATAATAATAATAATAATAATAATAATAATAATAATAATAATAATAATAATAATAATAATAATAATAATAATAATAATAATAATAATAATAAATAATAATATAATAATATAATAACTAATAATAATATAATAAATAAATAATAATAATATATAATAAATAAATAATAATAATATAATAATAATAATAATAATAATAATAATATATAATAATATAATAATGATTAAATATTTTATTCTTGTCCATTATGTATTACATAATATCTTTAAAAATAGCAATTTAATATAAAAATAAGTACATAGACGAGAAATAGCTACTAAGAGGATGATTTCGTCCTTTGAAGTATTATACGTTTTCATATTGAAAGTTATATTTAATTTAAATTTTTTTATATAATTTATATGTAATTTATATAATTTATATTTGCAAAAAAAAAAAAAAAAAAAAAAATCTAAAGGAAACCCTATCAGAACGTAGCCAATCCTTTGAAGGGCTCTAAGCCTAGCGGGATGATTCTATTTGAAGAACGGACGGAAGCGTATCAAAATATAATTTACTCGACATCGCCCATATAATCTCGTTGAGGTCTAGAAGTTCTGCATTGAGCAGGCCAGTCGGATAAACAAAGCAAATTGGGAGAGCCAACATGGACTAGGTCTGCAGGTGATTAGCTATAACAAGAATTAAGCTCTATCGGCCGAACTCATGCGCGCAAAAACGGTTGGCAATGAGTATAAAAACAATGATTACAGTTTATTCATTAATTATGAATAAAATCATAAATGACTTTAAAACTTGTGGAATATATTACTAACTATTAGTGGTAAAACTATTACACAGAAAAAACGCGCCTACCAAAAAAATTGACATAGCAATTTCAGAGGCGAAATAAAAACTTTCCTCACGTGTTAATAAGTAGACAATTACTTACATAGGGAAATAGATGACCAAATTTAGTAGTAACTTGCTACTATTATAATAATTAGGTATATACCAGTAGATTCAGAATAAATTTTTGACCAAATGTTATGAATTTGACCTCTGAACTCGAAATAATGAGTGAAAAAAAGTGGGATTCTAGATTTTCACCAAAAGGTGAATTTTGACCATTCGTCATGTCAATGGGGTCAATTTAAACTATGAAACTAATATGAAATAAAGAATCGATTTTTGTATTTCTGTGGATATATAATTTGTATATTTATTCCAAAAACTCAGAAAGTTATTACTGTTTTAAATGAAACTGTTTAAAGAGGATTGTCAGAATATCGACCAAGAAATCCTCACCGGCTCTTCTAACTTTAAATGTTATTAATTTTAAAACTAAATATACTTGCGTTATGAAACTAGTACAGAATCTAAATTATATGGTAGATAATATATATACGAAGTTTCAGTGTCTAAATTGACTTATAAATAGCAAAAGTAGGTGAAGTTTGATGTTCTATAATACAAAATGAAAAATCTATATATATATATATATATATATATATATATATATATATATATATATATATATATAATAGTATAATATATATTATATATATATATATAAATATACAATGTATTATTATATATATATATATATATAATATATATATATATTATATATATATATAATGTATATATATACTCATATATATTATTTATATATATTATTATATATATTATATATATATATATATATATATTATATAAGTACAAAAAAAAAAAAATATTATATATAATATATATATATATATATATATATATATATATCATATAGTATAGGGTGCACAACTGACAGGTGCCAGATTTTTAGCTAAATCTGGCTACCTGTCTATGCAAATATGTATTTTTAGGACTTTTTTAGTAATCAGCTACCTTCCTGGCTACTTTCACATCTGACATTTTTAAGGGGGGGTTCAGGCCACCGGGGCCCCCTTCTTCATTGCGTTTGCCAGCCCCTATTTCAATGTGTGTGTATTGGTGGACTGACAAAGTGTATGTGTATATTTTTTGTTACTTTCACCCCTATCAACCCTAGTTCTCCCCATACCCCCCTTTATTCTATTCAGCTATGTTAGATTTTCAAGTGAGTCTTTTAATTTTTTCTTTTTTCGCCTTTTTATCATTTTTGGTATATATTTTTTAGCGATCTTTCCTTCAGCTCAAGCTACTTTCATGAACATTATTTAGCCCTTTTTCCTCTAAATCTGGCAACCTATAGGTGAATTTCAGTATTTTATCACTTTAACTTTTATCTTTCGACGTTTTATCATTCTAGGTATATATATTTTAAAAGACTTTCTAATAGAATTTCAATTCACTTTTCTGGTCCATTTTATATTTTTCTAGCGCTTTTTCTTGCTAATTCTGGCAACACCTACTGGTAATTTCAGGATTTTTTCACTTTTTTAAATAAATAAAAGGTAATTTATTAATTATTCTGTATATTATTTTAATGTACTTCTATATACCGTAACTACTTTTCTGAAACCTTTATTTTAGCCACTTTTCCCTGCTAAACTGGCACCATTAGCTAATATTTCAGGATTTTTATCACTTTAACGGTCCTTTTTCGGTATTTTTATCAAAATTTTATGGTATGTATTTGTAATGCTTTCTACTACTCCATACCTACTTTTCTGAACTTTTTCTATCCATTTTTCTATATTTCATTCTATTTTTTTTTAAATTTTCTAGGATTTCTAACCTTTTTGTTATATTTTTGCACTTTTTAGTCACTTTCAACTACTCATATACGTTCCTGACCCTTTTTAAAAGCTTATTGCTGTAATTTATGTAGTTTACCTGTTAACTCTGGCCAATTTTTGGTAAATTTTTATAATTTTTTAACTTTTTCGATACATTTTTATTCTTTTAACAACCATTTGCAATCTTTATCTATCTCAGCTATGTCTCTCAATCAATGGATGTGACATTAACCGTTAGGCTTAAATACAATCCCCCAGCAACGGCTTCATATTAGCCATTAGGCTTAAATACTTCCCCTAGCAACGTTAGTCCTAACACCTGTTAGCCTTTCGATAACTCAGCTTCGTTAGCGAATCATTTTCTGCGTTTTTGACGCTTACGGTGTCATATTAATGGTATGCGATTTCATCCACGCGTTTGAGTTCAGTAGCCTGCAGCCCGCAGCCCATCGCCGGCCGTCTCGAGTTTGTAAACATACGAATGCTATTTTATTTTATAAGTTTCATTTTTCATTTTTTTTTTAAATTTAAATTTTTATTATTTTTATTTATTTTTAAATTTATTTTAAGAAACTATTTTGTTTTAATTTGTTTTATTTATTTTTTATTTATTTTTTATTTATTTATTTTAATTTTACTTATTTAAATTTATTTTTCAAACTTTATTTTTATAAGTTTCATTTTACATTTATACTTTATGTTTATTTTTTTTATATTTTTATTTATTTATTTTAATTTTACTTATTTAAATTTATTTTTCAAACTTTATTTTTATGTTTCATTTTTACATTTATACTTTGTGTTTAAATTTTTTTATTTATTTATTTTAATTTTTACTTATTTAAATTTATTTTTATAAGTTTCACTTTACATTTATACTTTGTGCTTAATTTTTTTTTTATTTATTTATTTTAATTTTATTATTTAAGTTTTTTTTAAACTTTATTTTTTTTATAAGTTTTATTTTTACTTTTATACTTTGTGTTAATTTTTTTTTTTTTTTTGTTTATTTTCAAAAAATTAAATTTATTTTTCAAAATTTTTATATTAATTTTTATTATTTTTTTATGTTATTTTTGCTTTATTTGTTTAAAACTATTTTGTTTTACTAAAATTTCTTTCACTTTATGTTTATAACGTAAAAATTTGCGTTTTTACATAACCTAAAGCAGTAAATCAGTAAATCAGTAAAGCAGTAAATCAGTAAATCAGTAAAGGAGTAAATCAGTAAATCAAACCACCCACTCTATCCTCCTACCCATTCGTGATCTATTGATCTATTGATCTATTGATCTATAGATCTATTGATTCAAGTAATATTTTGTATAACATAACACAAAAACTTTTATTTATTTTGTTTTCTTTTCTTTAAACATTTTGTTTTTACTAAAAAAATTTATTCTTTTATGTTTATATTTAAAAATTTGCATTTTACATACCCTAAAGCAGTAAATCAGTAAATCAGTAAATCAAACTACCCATTCCAACCTCCTACCCATCCATGATCTATTGATCTATTGATTCAAGTCATATTTTTATTAAAATTGTTATGTTTTACATACCCTAAAAGCAGTAAATCAGTAAATCAAACTACCATCCAGCCACCCTCTTACCCTTACATGATCTATTGATCTATTGATCTATTGATCCAAGTCATATTTTTTGTTAAAATTGTATGGTTTTTACATAACCAATGAGCAGTAATCAGTAAATCAGTAAATCAAACCACCCACTCTAGCCTCATACCCATTCGTGATCTATTGATCTATTGATCTATTGATTCAAGTCATATTTTGTATAACATAACACAAAAACCTTTATTTATTTTGCAGGGCTGCAGGCTACTGAACTCAAACGCGTGGATGAAATCGCATACCATTAATATGAACCGTAAACGTCAAAACGTGCAGAAAAATGAATTCGCTAAACGTAGCTTGAGTTTATCGAAAGGCGCTAACAGGTGTTAGGACTAACGGCACTAAGGGAACGTGTTTAAGCCTAATGGCTAATGATGATAGACGTTGCTAGGGGATTTGTATTTAAGCCTAACGGTTAATGTCACATCCATTGATTGAGAGACATAGCTGAGATAGATAAAGATTGCAAATGGTTGCTAAAAGAATAAAAATGTATCGAAAAAGTTAAAAAATTATAAAAATTTACCAATAATCGGCCAGAGTTAACAGGTAAACTAAATAAATTACAGCAATAAGCTTTTAAAAAGGGTCAGGAACGTATATGAGTAGTTGAAAGTGACTAAAAAGTGCCAAAATATAACAAAAAGGTTAGAAATCCTAGAAAATTTATCAATAGGTAGCCAGAATTATATGAAAAATGATAGAAAATTCAGAAAAGTAGATGAGTAGTAGAAAGTCATTACAAATACATACCTGAAATGATAAAAATACGAAAAAGGTCAAAAAGTGATAAAATCCTGAATTTTAGCCAAAGGGTTGCCAGATTTAGCAGGAAAAGTGCTAAATAAAGGTTCAGAAAAGTAGTTAAGTATTAGAAAGTCAATAAAATATATACCGAGAATAATAAAAATACTAAAAAGACCAAAATGTGTTAAAATCCTGAAATTAGAGTAGGTTGCCAGAATTAGCGAAAAGCGCTAGAAAATGAACCAGAAAAGTAATTGAGTATTGGAAAGTCTTTAAAATATATATATACCTAGAATGATAAAACGTCGAAAGAAAAAGTTAAAAAGTGATAAAATACTGAAATTCAACCTATAGGTTGCCGATTTAGCAGAAAAGCTTCTAATCATGTTCATGAAAAGTAGGCTGAGCTGAAGAAAAAAAAAAGTCGCTAAAATAATATACAAAAATGATAAAATGCCGAAAAAGAATAAAATTATAAAGGCCTCAATGAAAAGAACATGAAATCATAACATAGCTGAATAGAAAAAAGGGGGGTAGAGGGGAGACCTGGGGTGATAGCGGGGTGAAAGTAACAAAAAATGTACACATACACTGTCATCCACCAATACACACACACATGAAATAGCTGGCAAACGCATATGAAGAAGGGGTCCCCGGGGGCTGAACCCCCCTTAAAAATGCCAGATGTGAAAAGTAGCCAGGAAGGTAGCTGAGTACTAAAAAGTCCCTAAAAATACATATATGCATAGACAGGTAGCCAGATTTAGCCGTAAATCTGGCACCTGTCAGTTGTACACCCTATAACCATGTGAAGAGCAAGAAAAATCAAAACCAAGGCTTTTCAGTCAAGCCGATTTAAACGATTTAGTATGTGATCTGTCATTATCAAAGCAACAAAGCGAATTACTTGCTTCTTGGCTTCAAGAAAGATATTTGTTAAAAAATGACGGGAGGATTACAAAATTTAGATGTCGTTGGATGTTTTACAGTAATATTTTAATTAGGGGTACGGCAGTCCCTCCCTGGGCCCCAAAAGAACATTGAAATGGAATATCTATGTCAATATTCTACCAATTTCCTTTGCATGGTAGATAAAGTATATCAAGACGAAGGTAATGGTACAGGTCCCATGTAAATTGATTCAGTACAAGCAAAGTTAATAGCAAAAAGAGTAGTTTGAGTCATGCAATTTAGGACGACTAAAATGTCTACGATACTTCGAGAGAAAAGCAATTTTGAGCAAGATGTTTTTGCTGAAACTTTCTTTTCACTTTTTTCTTTTCTTTTTTTTTCTTCATTTTTATTTTTCATTTTTTTTTTTGTAAATGGATAATAAGTCCTTTACTTGGACAAATAACTATATTATATGAAAATATGTATATATGAATATATATTTTAAAAGAAATATTAGTAATGGCTTTCACTAATATTTGTTTTTTCTCAATAAAAGGCTAGTTAATCGATCGTTTGATAATTCATTTTATTCAGTTCAATCCATATTTACTGGTTGCATTTTAAAAAGAGTTAAAATGCAATGAAAACTCACACAACAATAACCTTCTAATTGGTTGTCTTCAATACCTCAAAAACACAATTCATTCATCTATCTATTATTTGTAAAGTCTTTCACAACAGCTATAAAAATAATTCAACCCTCCATCTTCGTTTTCAGAAAATTTTTATACCATCCTACTGGCTTTCTCTGTTATAGGAGAAGTTATTCGCTCTTATATGGAGTACACGTCTCATATCTGAGACTGTTTTACTAACACAACTCTTTTTTTAAATGGTGAGATTTAAAAAAGTGTTGTGTTAGTAAAACACAACACAACTCTTTTTTTAAACCTCACCAATTAAAAAGATAATCCGTTTCAAGAAAGAAAGAAAACCGTTCCAGATATGAGACGGTTTTACTAACTATTTATTTAAATGGTGAGGTTTAGTTAAGAGTTGGTTAAGTGTCATTAGTTAGGACGTTCCGTCTAATACATTCATCTTTCAATTAATCTCTCTAATATTTTTACGTCACCGAAATAGTCATAAACCTAAATAAAAATTCAGTGAAAGATTATAAAATAAGACTTCAAATAAAGGTCTGACATGCATGTTCGGAATATATTAAAAAAAAAAAAGAAACAAGTTCGGAATACATTAAAAAAAAAGACCAACCCCTTGCATCAAAATATCTGTAAACTAAAAATAAAATAGGATTAAACATAACAAATTATATAAATAGTTCTTTTAAGCATTGCTATATCAAACAAACAAATGAGGTATAAAATTTTTTAAATTATAATCCCAACCACGGTGGTGTATTCCAGGGGTCTCCAGGGCCCGCGAGCTTCATCAATCAGGCCCGCGAGCGGCATCAATCCGGCCCGCTGTAGAATGCACTGATTTTATCTTTAAGACACTTTTAATTAAATTAAACACTCACAATTAAACACACTAAGAAACTATAGTCACAAAACACACTAGTCACACTATATTTCGCTTTTTAGATCACACTTGTCGCTTCAAATTCCAACTTTGGTATGATGACCTACCTAGTGTAGGAGTCAGTTTGCCTCTTAGGCTAAAAAGTTTGGAGACCCCTGGTTTAGGCCGATACTTCCCCAATAAATGCTTCATAATCTTTTGCTACCGTATCATAACAGAATAGTGTTGATATTATATATATATATTATATATATATATATAATTATATATATATATATATATATAGTATATATATATATATATATATATTATATAATATAAATATAATATATTAATATATATTATATATAATATAATTTATATAATATATATATTATATATAGTATAATATATTCTATATATTATTATATACTATATATATAATATATATATATATATATATATGATTATATATATATTATAATATTATATATATATATATATATCGTATATATAAATATTTATACTATATATATATATATATATACTATATATAGTATTATATATAATATATATAAATATATATATAGTAATACTATATTATTATAATATATTATATATATATATATATATATATATATATTATAATAATATTAATAATAATAATTTTAATATATATATATGTATAAATAATATATATATATATATATACTATATATATAATTTATATATATATATATATATACAAAGAAAACTACAAAGAAAGTATCACTACAATATATATATATATATATATATATATATATATATATATAATGAAATACTACTGGCTCGTTCTTTTCGTTATTTTTTACTTCCTCTCTTCTCAATCGTCGAAATTTTCAGATGAATTTTATATTTTTGATAATGGTCCAAAATATTTCCGAGGAAACTGAAATCGAGTTCATTCGAAATAACAATGAGGTAAGTAAATTTACTTACAATTTACCCTTTATAAAGTGTAAATTTTGCTCGATATGTATGTAAACGTTACCAATTTTGTAATTATTTGTGAATTGGGATCAATTTCTTGCAGTTAAATAACAATCTAGTGTATTATAAGTATATATAATATATTATTATATATATAATATATATACATTATAAATATAATATCTATATATATATATATATATATATTATTATATAGTATATAGTATATAATATATAAAAATAAATAAATAAATAAATAAATAAATAAATAAATAAATAAATAAATAAATAAATAAATAAA
>JABUQX010001884.1:0-17276 GCA_015478945.1 Trachelipus rathkii | reverse complement strand
AAGGTTTTTAATTATTCATTAAATTCAGTACATGATTACAGATATATATTATATATATATATATTATATATATATATATATATATATAGAGATAAAAATGAGTCAGAGTTAAACTAACTCATTTTCCCTCTCTCTCATTTTCTCAGAGTGGACTCACAATGTTTAAAACGGGTCCCATTATAGACTCTGATACTGACACCCTATTTTAAAACAAAAGAAAGGGAAGACAAGGACTAAAATTCCAATATAGAATTAAAATTTACTTTTAGAAAGAGTTCGGACAAAATATGTATTTTCAGTGGTTGCTCAAAAATAACTTATTTTTGTAGTGTATTACGATGATCTCCTTCCACATAGGTAAAGAAGAAGGAATCATCAATAACTACTTAATTCCATTGAAAACCCCTGCTAACCTCCACACCTAGAAACTTTTAATAAAATCATGGCATCCATTATTCTTTGTAAAATAAAAACAATAATGAGCGAAGTCTTTTTCCCTTATTCTTTTTATTTTTTTCAAACGATAATAAATTACCTCTCCACTCGGGTCCTATGGATTTATAAGATGAAGATTCCGCACATCCAGCTATAGGCATCTGATTGGACAATGGCGAAATTCTCTCATCAGGAACCAGGAAAATCTGTAAAATAGGGTTTAAAGCTCCGCCACTCCACAACCTGTCATGTACATGACAAGCTCGTTGGAGCGGAGGAACCAGTATATATATATGTACAATGTACATATATATACACACATATTCCTAATATATATATATATATATTAATTATCAGAGGCAGGTGGTTTTCAATGAATATATATACCATAAGTATATTTTTGTATAAAAATTTCTATTTATACGGTATAATATACACTGTATAAACGCTTTTTGATTTTATTTTGGGTAATGCAATCACACAAGACTTTCTTATATAGTTTGTAAATTTTTAAATTAGTCTGTACTCATACACGAAGAATACATACACACAATAGATCACTTAGGCAAGAACATTTTCTCTAGGAGGGATATTCGTCTCATAATTTGAAATTTTTGACGATCAGACATACTAGTAAGCATTCACCCAAGACCACTTCCATATAGGAAAATGTTTATAGTTTTAAATAAATAGTTAAGAAGGAAGTATATGAAGAGATTAAGAAAGATAGAGAGAAAACTTATCTGGTTCTTAGTTTGAGATAAGTCATTTTGCTCATTATTTTAGCTTTTCTTCAATCAGTAGTTGAACAACAGAACTTTTATTAAATTGCAGATGAATTTTTTAAACAGATGAAACAAAGCTAACAAATCTCTGGATTTATTTATTTCATCTCAGGGAAAGATCAATTGTCAATTTATAATACAGAGGAGGTTATAAAAGACTGGTACGTCTCCTGTGACGGACATATTCTATGGGAGTAGACATTACATTCGGGAAATTGGGAACCAATCCTCTACTTCTAGTACGGGGAGGAACAGGCAATTGCATTTCCTCCAAGATTTCATCATCTATATGGACCAAAGTCAAATTACTATTATCCAAATGGACGTTAGTGGGATCACCAATTACCTCTCCCACTATTTGAAAAGGGAGAATTCTAGTCTCCGAGACAGGTGAAGAAACCATCTCAGCCGACGGGGACATATTGAAAGAATTACTATTTGGCGGGCTGAAACCATAAAATTCAGTCTTTTGAGAGCTGGAAGAACTATCTAGGGTAAAAAGGTTTGACCCATCGACCGGCAAATCACCCACAACATTTCTCTCTGACAGATCCATAAGGTCATCAGAAGAGACTGAGGGGGAATAGTTAGGTCTATCCATAAAAAAGGACGGGGAATCCGTTAAATTCAACCCAGATGTTTCCAGATTAGTACTTTCCAACTGCTGTGCTTGTGAAACTATAAGATCTTCATTATTATTAGTTAACCTTACAGGAGAAAGGATAGAGGGGTATTTAAATTTACTAGGGTATTCATGAGAATACATATCAATATAATCTAAAACAGGGGTAAGTATCTCGTCATGGTTGACCTCCAGGGTACTACCATGGCTCTTAGGAGAACTAGTAGGAATATTTATTAAATCTGTCTCGGATAAACTAGAATCGGAATCTATTTCAGGTAAACTAGAATGGTTAGAATTAGATTCGTCCGAAGAATGGATAGGTGAAATGGGAATTACGAGAGGAGGTAGCAAGAATTTAACCCCTTTGTGACCTGAAGATTGTAAGTACGTTGAAGACAACCGAGGATCTAACTCCTCCATACTAATGTTAAGGTTTTCCCTTTGATCCCAAGAAGTGGGCTCTATTACAGGAGTTAAATTGGGCAGTTGAATATAGTCACTTAAAGAGATAGGATTAAAAGTTAAGAATCCCTCAAAATCAGCTTCCTCCTCCAGGGAATCATCGATATTAGTGAACAAATAAGGTATCAGCGATGGACTCTGACTCATAAGAATTAGCTGAATCAGTCTCAGACTCAAGATCGCTGGATTCAGGAGGATTTTCATCATCCCCATCCAACAAACTCTCCTCGTCCGAGAAAAATGCATCACTAATTTCTTTATTTCGAGTCAGGTATTTTCGCAAATAACCCGGAATCTCAATCCATTCCCTTAAGTGTGAAAAATGGACTTTTTGAGTTCTACTGGGGGGATTAGTATTCCTTTGGATGACATATGCTACCCTATTCGGGTTCACGTCAACAACGGTAAAGGGCCCTTCCCACTTATGATGAAATTTAAGAGCAGTGCTTGGCCCAGTTCGTATTACTTTACGAGCTACTTTTTGACCGACCTTGAAAGGTTTAAAGTTGACACTGCCCTCTTTCCAATATTGGGGAAAAGTTGCACTGGAGCTAATGGGATTTTGTAATAATAATCGAAGGGGACATGTCCCAATGCGCTATGATAGTATTATATAAATCTATATGGAGGAGACATTCCTTCATCCAAGTAGGGCGGGTTGTTCCAGAACTACAACATTTCAGTAGTTTGAATTGAAACTTCCCGGTTAAATCGCCTCGGAACACCGTTACTCGGCGGATGAGGGGAGATATTCTCACGTGTTTAATATTGTTTTGTTTTTTATAACACCTGTTTGGAATACCTGAGAAGTAAATTCAGTCCATTATCAGTCAATATCGTTTGGAACTTTAGGAAGAAAGGAACCTTGGTGTTCCCAGGTTTCCCCGAGAGACGTCCAAACTTGACTCTTCGCAATGGGAACTCAGACACCCATTTTTAGAATAATTGATCATGAATATCATGCTCGTATTTATTTCCTTAAAGTTTGGGGATTGGAATCAAATCATGCACATAAATCGAAGGGATATCTTGGCCAAGATTTAACATGGTGGAGTTAATATTAGAAGAAAAATTCTTCTGCATCTGGCAAACAGGGCACAGCCAGCACCTACATGCGAGAAACTTACCTGGTTGACCCTAGATGCAAAAAATGCTTATTATACTACTACTGAAGCAGCCTTGTTCCGACCCGTAATGTGGGCACGGATACATGGAGGCCAAATCTATGTGCAACAGTAAGTCCAAAGAAAATCGCATATACACAGATCCTGCCAGACGTAGTTTCTGTAACTACAAACATCATCCTTTTCCAAGACATTGTTTAGCAATGACTTTTGTATGGTTTGGGTACTTGTTGCCAATTTATATTGTTAACATTTTTCTTAAAGCCCTTCAATAAGTATCGAAGGGTACGATCATTATTTTGGTCGTAGATAACATCAGTATCGTTAATATTAGTATTAACTACCGATATGTTTTTCACCTGTATGGTGGAAGACTTCAAATTGGACCGGGTACAAGTTGAAATGCCATCGGCTACCACAGTCAATTTTTTCCCTTGAAGATGAATCAGTTGTTTCCGGGACATGTCAGGTAATAGGTGGTTATCCCTCAGAGCACAAGTACCAAGTATCAATGGGTTATCTACCATGTATTCCTGTGGAACTATAAAGAAGGCTGAAGGATGAGTTTCAAAACCCATGTTAAACCTCAGGATTAGGTTTACATAATGAACAATGGGAATCCTTTCTTTGTTTCCGAAACCACTAATAGCCTTCACTCCTATGTCTTGGGAATTTAAAAGCTCTTTGGACTTCCCTAGTAGAGGGACAATCTCGGAACTTATTAAATTTACTCCCGCCCCACTATCTACAAGGCAATCATAAATGGGAGCATCATGATCATCCAACTTGACACAGACGACCAATGGGTCTATATCAGCCTGACACAAGTTAATGGCGACGACCATGTCCTCACTAGCATAGGAACAAAGGGGATACGAAACTTTATTCATGTGATTCTTTCCATCATGTTTAAAAGAAAGATCATCAAGGTTTTTCGCAGAGTCATTTACAATGTCCTTTTCCACAGAGTGACTCAAATCTGCGGGGACTATTCGTTTAACTGTTTTTCCTGGTGAGATTCAGCAAACCCCCCTTTGCACCGACCCCTCATAATGAGATACATTGCAGTACTCGCAAGGATCCAAAAATAGGCGTTGGGGAAGCGGCTTCTCAGTTGGTTTAGCCATTATTACATTTTCTGGGGCTTCAGGGAGATAGGATGATCTCGAATATACCTTCTTTACAGCTCCTTGAAGGTATTCTTTAGGAGGAGTTCGATCAGGATTACTGGATCTGGGAGGGGTGCGTTGAGTACACCTCATTCCCGCGTGAGGACCTCTACAAAAGGGACATACTACTTTTCGGTTATTTACGGGAGATGATGGAGGGGAATTCCTAGCTCGACATTCGGTATTGAGATGGCCGGTTTTCTTGCAGTAGCTACAGACTCCAAGGTACTTATAGCAATCCTGCATTTCGTGTCCTCTCTTCTCACAGTAATCACAGAGGAGATTCCTTCGATCCTCAGATCCGGACCGAACATTTCGAGTTACGTTGCGAGTATTAGTAGCCCTGGAACGGTCCTCGTTCCGGGGTGAACTACGAACCGTGTTATGGAAAGAACGACTGTAGTTATTTCTTTCCGGAGGACTACGTTGACTGACATTGGTAGGGCGATGGTTAGTTTTAACTGATGACTTAGTTTTTCGTTGTTCGACTTTTTTCCGTAGAACATCAGTCCATCCAGGAAGGGTAGTATTGATTTGTACTACTGACTCCAATGATTCGTTTAGATCAACCTCCCGGTCAGCTCGGGAATAATTGGATGGGTCGATCTCAAGAGGTGTTGATTGGGACATGGAATTTGGAAAAGCAGTATTCTCACTGTCCAAAGAGTCTGCAAAATTCACAATATTCTCCCAAGAAGCTCTACTATACCCGTCCAACTCCATCATTTTTATATATTGACGGACGAATGTTTCAATAAATGGAGGCAAACTACAAAGGAAAGCTATTCTAAGGGAATCATGATCTCTCATATCGTATCCAGGATATGCTTGACTAGCCAGGCGTTCCAACCGAAGGGCAAACATTTTAATGCTCTCGTTGGGGTATCGATGAGCGGCATGATACTTCTGTATTCTATACTCTTTTTTCTTTCTTTCCTCATCTCTATACCAACATACTAGATTATCCCGTACAGAGAAGTATTCCCGGTTATCTTTTATGATTTCACGATATATGTGAAGAAATTTGCCTTCTAGCTGTCGTCCTAGCAGTCTCAACCATTGGTGATGGGCATTGGGATAATGAAGGCTGCAATAAGCCTCAAAATCAGCCAAATAGACTAAGAGATCTTGTTCTGATTCATATTTAAATTTTCCAGGGTCCACAACCTTAAGCTTTTGAGAGTTCTTGAGCAACTGTGTGAGGAGTACAATGGCCTCCTCCAGCATGTCAAGTCTCTGTTTCATTTGTGGCCCTGAATACATAGAAGGTTCATTTGGATCGGGAATACGACGTTCAAATTGTCGTTGTGGTAATCCTTGTGGAAAACAACCAGAATACGACTGAGGGTCAATAGACATCTGGTGTTCCGGATACTGATTTACTGGAATTTGTTCTCGGTGGGGTTGTAGCAACCTATTATATTTCTCGGAGAAATCAGATTCTCCTCTATTTATTGGGGATAAAGAATCCCTATTGCCTCTACCCATGTCGGGATTTCTCAAGAGAGACTTAGGTTGGGTAAAGTAATTTACTGGGGGTATAGAATTATGAAGAAGATTGGGATTAGGAAGAAGTTTAGGGTTAGGAAGAAGTTTAGGATTAGGAATAAGGTTAGGATTAGGAATAAGGTTAGGATTAGGAATAAGGTTAGGATTAGGAAGAAAATGATTTTTGGGAGTTTCCACATAACTCGGTGGATTATGAGGAAAAGGTTTGGATCGTGGTTGAAATTGGGAAACTAAGGAAGGTTTATACTCACGATCATAGAAAGAAGTGGTATTTTTAGGCATTTGCAATTTAGGTGCATCAAGGTCAGAGGGTATTACTTGACCTCGAGCGGGGAACGTTCTGTGTTCAACCTGACTGATTTCAACATTATTTTCTTGGACCCATTGCTTTTTAAGTTTAACAAGCAAGGCATCCATTTCGGACTGATTAAAAGGTTTGTCAGAGTTGGAAACCATTTTTACGTCAGAGTTGGAACCCAAGGGTGTGTCAGAGTTGGTGACTTCTACCCCATTTTTATTTTCATCATTCACTCCTACATTCATTTCTAATTGATGTTTATTTTGATCATCACGCAGACGCTGTTCTACACGTGGATCTAGAGCAACAGCTGCAAGAGATGGATCAAAGTCCAAATCCTCTTGGCTATCAGAAGCTGTGCTTGTTTCCAAGCCTGTGTTTTGATTTTTTTCAGACATGTTAAATTTTTGTTAAAGTAAAAATAAAGAAAATTTAAGTATTGGAGGGTTATCCCTAACTAACTCTTGAATCTGTCCAATGTAAGTACAAAAGAAGATTTCTTTGAAGAGAGCTGAAGAGAATCGATGAATTTTCAAAATAAATGTGATGATGTGAGCGAGAGTCACAATCCTAGTGCACGCAAGCGCAGGACGACAGCTAGAAGGCAAATTTCTTCACATATACCGTGAAATCATAAAAGATAACCGGGAATACTTCTCTGTACGGGATAATCTAGTATGTTGGTATAGAGATGAGGAAAGAAAGAAAAAAGAGTATAGAATACAGAAGTATCATGCCGCTCATCGATACCCCAACGAGAGCATTAAAATGTTTGCCCTTCGGTTAGAACGCCTGGCCTGGCTAGTCAAGCAGAAGACGGATACGATATGAGAGATCATGATTCCCTTAGAATAGCTTTCCTTTGTAGTTTGCCTCCATTTATTGAAACATTCGTCCGTCAATATATAAAAATGATGGAGTTGGACGGTTATAGTAGAGCTTCTTGGGAGAATATTGTGAATTTTGCAGACTCTTTGGACAGTGAGAATACTGCTTTTCCAAATTCCATGTCCCAATCAACACCTCTTGAGATCGACCCATCCAATTATTCCCGAGCTGACCGGGAGGTTGATCTAAACGAATCATTGGAGTCAGTAGTACAAATCAATACTACCCTTCCTGGATGGACTGATGTTCTACGGAAAAAAGTCGAGCAACGAAAAACTAAGTCATCAGTAAAAACTAACCATCGCCCTACCAATGTCAGTCAACGTAGTCCTCCGGAAAGAAATAACTACAGTCGTTCTTTCCATAACACGGTTCGTAGTTCACCCCGGAACGAGGACCGTTCCAGGGCTACTAATACTCGCAACGTAACTCGAAATGTTCGGTCCGGATCTGAGGATCGAAGGAATCTCCTCTGTGATTACTGTGAGAAGAGAGGACACGAAATGCAGGATTGCTATAAGTACCTTGGAGTCTGTAGCTACTGCAAGAAAACCGGCCATCTCAATACCGAATGTCGAGCTAGGAATTCCCCTCCATCATCTCCCGTAAATAACCGAAAAGTAGTATGTCCCTTTTGTAGAGGTCCTCACGCGGGAATGAGGTGTACTCAACGCACCCCTCCCAGATCCAGTAATCCTGATCGAACTCCGCCTAAAGAATACCTTCAAGGAGCTGTAAAGAAGGTATATTCGAGATCATCCTATCTCCCTGAAGCCCCAGAAAATGTAATAATGGCTAAACCAACTGAGAAGCCGCTTCCCCAACGCCTATTTTTGGATCCTTGCGAGTACTGCAATGTATCTCATTATGAGGGTCGGTGCAAAGGGGGGTTTGCTGAATCTCACCAGGAAAAACAGTTAAACGAATAGTCCCCGCAGATTTGAGTCACTCTGTGGAAAAGGACATTGTAAATGACTCTGCGAAAAACCTTGATGATCTTTCTTTTAAACATGATGGAAAGAATCACATGAATAAAGTTTCGTATCCCCTTTGTTCCTATGCTAGTGAGGACATGGTCGTCGCCATTAACTTGTGTCAGGCTGATATAGACCCATTGGTCGTCTGTGTCAAGTTGGATGATCATGATGCTCCCATTTATGATTGCCTTGTAGATAGTGGGGCGGGAGTAAATTTAATAAGTTCCGAGATTGTCCCTCTACTAGGGAAGTCCAAAGAGCTTTTAAATTCCCAAGACATAGGAGTGAAGGCTATTAGTGGTTTCGGAAACAAAGAAAGGATTCCCATTGTTCATTATGTAAACCTAATCCTGAGGTTTAACATGGGTTTTGAAACTCATCCTTCAGCCTTCTTTATAGTTCCACAGGAATACATGGTAGATAACCCATTGATACTTGGTACTTGTGCTCTGAGGGATAACCACCTATTACCTGACATGTCCCGGAAACAACTGATTCATCTTCAAGGGAAAAAATTGACTGTGGTAGCCGAGGGCATTTCAACTTGTACCCGGTCCAATTTGAAGTCTTCCACCATACAGGTGAAAAACATATCGGTAGTTAATACTAATATTAACGATAATGATGTCATCTACGACCAAAATAATGATCGTACCCTTCGATACTTATTGAAGGGCTTTAAGAAAAATGTTAACAATATAAATTGGCAACAAGTACCCAAACCATACAAAAGTCATTCTAAACAGATTGTCTTGGAAAATGATATTTTGTATTACAGAACTACGTCTGGGGATCTGTTATTTTTGGACTTACTGTTTTGCACATAGTTTTGGGGCCTCCATTGTATCCTGTGCCCACATGGTCGAAACAAGCTGCTTAGTTTGTAATATAGCATTTTTGGCATCTAGGGTCAACCAGGTATTTCTGGATGGTGGCGGTGGTTGCCCTGTTTGCCAGATTGCAGAGATTTTTCTTCTTAATATTAATCCACAATGTTGAAAAATCTTGGCCAAGTATCCTTCGATTTATGTGCCATGGATTTGATTCAATTCCCTAAAACTTTTAAGGGAAATAAATACTGCATGATATTCATTGATCATTATTCTAAATGGGTGTCTGTAGTTCCCATTGCCGACAAGTCCAGTTTGACCGTATCTCGGAAACTGGAACACCAAGTTCTCCCTTTTCTTCCTAAAGTTCCAAATCGTATATTAACTGATAATGGAACTGAATTTACTTCTCAGGTATTCCAACAGGTGTTATAAAAACACAATATTAAACATGTGAGAATATCTCCCCTTCATCCCTCGAGTAACGGTGTCTCAGAGCGATTTAACCGGAGTTTAATTCAACTACTGAAATGTTTAGTTCTGGAACAACCCGCTACTTGGGATGAAGAATTGTCTTCCTCCATATTAATTTATAATAATACTTATCATAGCGCCTTGGACATGTCCCCTTCGGATTATCTATTACAAAATCCCATCCCAGTGCATACTTTTCCCCAATATTGGAAGAGGGCAGTGTCAACTTTAAACCTTTCAAGGTCGGTCAAAAGTAGCTCGTAAGGTAATACGAACGCAGGCCAGCCCAGCCACGCACTGCTCTTAAACGTTGTCAACGTGACACATACCCCATGGAGGAGAAGAGTGCCCTCCTTGATCCTGTCGGGTGCTTGACGCCCGATAACATCCCGATATAGGGTTTTATGACATAGTTGTCATGCGGGCCAAAGGATACTAATCCCCAGTAGAACTCAGAAACGGTCCATTTTTCACCCTTAAGGGAAGGATTGAGATTCCGGGTTTATTTGCGAAAATACCTGACTCGAAATAAAGAAATTAGTGATGCATTTTTCTCGGACGAGGAGAGTTTGTTGGATGGGGATGATGAAAATCCTCCTGAATCCAGCGATCTTGAGTCTGAGACTGATTCAGCTAATTCTTATGAGTCAGAGTCCATCGCTGATACCTCCTTGTTCACTAATATCGATGATTCCCTGGAGGAGGAAGCTGATTTTGAGGGATTCTTAACTTTTAATCCTATCTCTTTAAGTGACTATATTCAACTGCCCAATTTAACTCCTGTAATAGAGCCCACTTCTTGGGATCAAAGGGAAAACCTTAACATTAGTATGGAGGAGTTAGATCCTCGGTTGTCTTCAACGTACTTACAATCTTCAGGTCACAAAGGGGTTAAATTCTTGCTACCTCCTCTCGTAATTCCCATTTCACCTATCCATTCTTCGGACGAATCTAATTCTAACCATTCTAGTTTACCTGAGATAGATTCCGATTCTAGTTTATCCGAGACAGATTTAATAAATATTCCTACTAGTTCTCCTAAGAGCCATGGTAGTACCCTGGAGGTCAACCATGACGAGATACTTACCCCTGTTTTAGATTATATTGATATGTATTCCATGAATACCCTAGTAAATTTAAATACCCTTCTATCCTTTCTCCTGTAAGGTTAACTAATAATAATGAAGATCTTATAGTTTCACAAGCACAGCAGTTGGAAAGTACTAATCTGGAAACATCTGGTTTGAATTTAACGGATTCCCCGTCCTTTTTTATGGATAGACCTAACTATTCCCCCTCAGTCTCTTCTGATGACCTTATGGATCTGTCAGAGAGAAATGTTGTGGGTGATTTGCCGGTCGATGGGTCAAACCTTTTTACCCTAGATAGTTCTTCCAGCTCTCAAAAGACTGAATTTTATGGTTTCAGCCCGCCAAATAGTAATTCTTTCAATATGTCCCCGTCGGCTGAAATGGTTTCTTCACCTGTCTCGGAGACTAGAATTCTCCCTTTTCAAATAGTGGGAGAGGTAATTGGTGATCCCACTAACGTCCATTTGGATAATAGTAATTTGACTTTGGTCCATATAGATGATGAAATCTTGGAGGAAATGCAATTGCCTGTTCCTCCCCGTACTAGAAGTAGAGGATTGTCCCCAATTTCCTGAATGTAACTGTCTACCCCATAGAATATGTCCGTCCACAGGAGACTACCAGTCTTTTATAACCTTCTCTGTGTTATAAATTGACATTTGATCTTTTCCTGAGATGAAATAAATAAGCCCAGAGATTTGTTAGCTTTGTTTCATCTGTTTGAAAAATTTCTCTGCAATTTAATATAAGTTCTGTTGTTCACCTACTGATTGAAAAAAGCTAATATACTGAGCAAAATGACTTATCTCAAACTAAGAACCAGATAAGTTTTCTCTCTATCTTTCTTAGTCTCTTCATATACTTCCTTCTTAACTATTGATTTAAAACTATAAACATTTTCCTATATGGAAGTGGTCTTGGATGAATGCTTACTAGTATGTCTGATCGTCAAAAATTTTCAAATTATGAGACGAATATCCCTCCTAGAGTAAATGTTCTTGCCTAAGTGATCTATTGTGTGTATGTATTCTTCGTGTATGAGTACAGACTAATTTAAAAATTTACAAGCTATATAATAAAGTCTTGTGTGATTGAGTTACCCATTTTTAAATCCAAAAGTTTATATGGTATAGATTTATACCGTATATATAAGTTTTCCCTAAAAATATATATATATTGTATATATATTCATTGAAAACCACCTGCCTCTGAGAGTAATATATATATATATATATATATATATATATATATATATATATATATATATATATATATATATATATATATATATATATATATATATATATATATATATATATATATATATATATAAGGAATATGTGTATATATATATGTACATTGTACATATATATATACCGGTTCCTCCGCTCCAACGAGCTTGTCATGTTCATGACAGGTTGTGGAGTGGCGGAGCTTTAAACACTATTTTACAGATTTTCCTGGTTCCTGATGAGAGAAATTTCGCCATTGTCCAATCAGATGCCTATAGCTGGATGTGCGGAATCTTCATCTTATAAATCATAGGACCCAGTGGAGAGAGTAATTATGGTTAAAAATAAAATAAAAAGAATAAGGAAAAAGACTTCCTCATATTGTTTTTATTTTACAAAAATATAATATGCCATGATTTTAATTAAAGTTTCATAGGTAGCAGAGGTACAGGAGTTTTCGATGAATTAAGTATTATTGATGATCCTTTCTTCTTACTATGTGGAAAGGAGATCATCGTAATACGCTAAATAAAGTTATTTTGACAACCACTGAAATACAAATTTTGTCCAACCTTCTAAAGTCAAATTTTGAATTCTATATTGGAATTTAGTACTTGCTTCCCTTCTTTTTGTTTTAAATAGTTAGTCAGTTTCTCAGAGTTATAGTGGGACCGTTTTAAACATTGTGGGTCCACTCTGAGAAAAGTGAGAGAGAGGAAATGAGTTAGTTTACTCTGATTCATTTCGTCTCCTGACTGACTGTTGAAAATAATACCTTAGAATAGAATATATTTGTGCATTTTTTATTCTTTATCATAAAATTCTATCATGACTCAATTACTGCCGAATATATTGTACTTTTCAGAATGGATTGGGCTGAAGTAAAAATCTCTGTCGGTTCCCAGAGTACCCGGACTAGTCAACTCCTCAGGATGCCTGTGGTTACGTCAGAAGTGTCTCTTGAAGTTCTCTTGCCTACCAATGGTCTCGGCCCTAATGACACCAAATGTAAGACCATAGTCATATGGTCCCTGACAAGATGGTGAAAAAATGCAGGATCGGGGCAAAACACTACAACTATAAATAATCCGGTAGATGATCTGTCCGTGGATGTTATTCCCGGGATCATTGACCAAGATTCTGAGTCCAAGCTACAGTTATATATATGTTCGCCATCTACAAGATTTCAAGATTTACACGCCTTTAACCAAAAGCGTATCCTCCATGAACTGGGTCATAATGCAAAATATATATCCCCTTGATGATCCTGTATCCTTACCTCAACAAGTACCAATGGCCGGAGAAGAACATCGTCCGAGGGAAACGACATATTGGATTTCCATCAGAAAAGCATACTAAAGGCGGAGTACTTAAAGTCACCCCTCATATCAGATATTTCAATAAAAAGACCCTTAATGACCATTCTTTCGTATTACAATAATCGGATGGATCCAGATTAATGATGCCTCTCATTCTCGATTTCATACTGGTCATGATGAATCTCCCGCAGAAACTATTCCCGAAGTTCACCCTTATGTCCAACCAGTCCTGTCATAAAATTTTTCCCATCAAATTATTTCCAATGTAAAAATTATTTTCCTTCAAGGAATGTACAGGAACATAGTGGTCCTTATATTCCTTCTCCTCAGTCAAATTATCCACCAAGTGAATCCCAGTCTGTGCCTTCGTGTCCCCAACATCCTTCGTGTATTTGTCATTCCAATGTATCCAGTGACTATGAGTCTGCTCTGGATCCCAGCGTTAAGGTTGTACTGCGTACAGGCTTGCGCTGGATGATGGAGCAGATTCACTGGACTGAAATGACTGAGCAGCAAAGACAAAAGGCTTCTGTACTATTGATGCAGGAGTTCAACGAAGAGAAAGAATCCGCTGTTCGTCTTTCGTCCCTAACTAAGGCACAGAAAATTATAAAAAATTTGTATATATATAATAATTGTAAAAAAAATTCATATTGTAGTTTATATGTAAGAGTCCTGGTTGTCCTTCTCTACGCTGTTCTATGCTCTTGGCCGCCTCTTCACTCCCGTCTTTCTCTGAACGACGTGGAAAATTGAGGTGGGGGTTTAGATTTAGCGGGGGAGGATATAAGGGAGATGTTGTTCGTGCATAGTTGTGCCATTGACGACTGAAGTAACCCGTAGTAACGGTTTTGTAAGTTTAAGATTACTCATTGATCCAGTCTGGACACTACGATCCAGCCTGGACGATGATTGTATTATAGTCTATATTATTGATTTATTTATTACCAAACTGTGTAATATTTCTAGATGTTATAATTATGTTCTCTCTTTTTTAGTTGTTGATATAATTATGCTGATGTCTGTTGATAATATTATAATCTAAAACATTTGTAAAAAGTTACTTAAGAGTACATAACATATTGTAACAAACAATTCATAATAGACTCAAATTACTTTGAAGACTGGAAGTTAGATTATCCAGATTTTCCAGGTTAGTGAGTCATGATAAATTACAGTAATCTATTTTAATCCATTATTGTATAATTTATTAATGTTATGTGCTGGAAAAGCAGTAGTAAACTAAATGTATTGTTGCAGTTTACCAACTACTATTGAACCAGCAACTATTGAACAAATTGAACAAGCCCCTCTTGGAAATCTAAAGGGTGAGTTCAATAAAATACCTGTAAAATTATATGAAGCTATACTGATATAAATGAAGATAAAGTGTGGTCAAATGTAGTAATACCCGTTATTATTTATTTTGACAGGGTTTCAGTTCCTGGTTTCAATTTTCAATCTTTGGTTTCAGTTCCTGATTTCAATTTATGGTCTGATTTCAGTCTCCCATTTCAGTTTTGGTTTCAATTCTGTTTTGCTTTCAGTTCTTTTTTGTTTATCTCCAAAATCCTCAGTTAAGTATAGTATATTTGTCGTAATTGAGTCAGAATTTCTATTTCCTCCCTTACTTCATTGCACGAATAATATTTGGAATCGTTTGGTTTCCACTCTTGAATCTGATCCTGAGTTGTTGAACTTATGTACATAATCATAATACATTGGATTTTAAGTATAATTCCAATGTATTTATCTAATTAAAATATATCATATAATTAAATTAATATAACCTTTATTATCATATTGTTGGGAGTGGATTGTGTTATCTTTATCTATTCACAAACCTCCCACACATACTTTTTCTAGTGTGTCAATATCCTTATATTTTGATTCTCTATTGACCTATCATTATATTATTATTCTTTACTACGGAAAAATATCGGATTAGTCTCCACTGAAAAATATCTGCTTAGACACCATTGATAGATAGATCCGGAAACAATCTAGTTAAGTAAACCCTTCCTTCTGGGTAGGACCTGTAAATGGTATCACAATTGTTTATTCACCTTGAAAAACTCACAATCCTCCTTGAATAGTCACCCAAGTAAGCAGGCCAACGGAGTCCGGAGACAATCTCCCTCCGTTACGGAAAAAGCCTAACCTGCTCCGTAACACCTCTGATGGTGTCAGTTGGTTGCCTGTACTTACTAGACATTCAAACCACATCTATCGAACATCACCTTAATACTATCTACTTCTTATTATATCTTTTGACCTCCGAATTCAATCTTCTTCGATTTTCGTCTCTACGAGAAAGAGTGGAGAGAGGCACCTTCCAGTCGGGTACGCTAGTTGATCCCAGCGTGTCTCCTCTCCGCTACATATTATAAACTGATGTATCTAGGTTGAAGTAATATAGTGACCTATATATATATACTAATATATTACCTTTTACTAATATTACAACATATACTCTCTAGTATATACTATCATATATATTTATATAAATATATATATATATATATATATATATATATATATATATATATATATATATATATATATATATATATATATACGTATATATGATATATAATATATATATATATATTATATATATATATATATATAGTATGCTATATATAAAAATATATATATAATATAATACTAAAATATATATATTATATATAATATATACTATATAGTATATATACTATTTATATACTATTATATAATATATACTATCATATTATAGTATATATATATATATATTATATATATATATTATATTATATATATTAATATATTATATATATTATATATATATTATATATATCTATATATATATAATATTATATATATATATGACTATGACGCAAACTCTGATATTAGCAATAACTTATATATAATATATATATTAATATATATATTTATATATTAAAAAGTATAAATGCCCCTAAATGCCCCAAATTGGACAAATGCCCAGATAAATGCCCAGGGCATTTGCCCAATTCTTAAGTGTCCGGGCATTTACCATCACTAGATTAACCTCATATAATCTATATATATATTATATATATATATTCCTCTACTATATATATTATATATATAGTATATATATAATAGTATATATATATATATATATATACATATTATTATATATATATATATATATATATATATAAGGTTATAATTCAGTTTAAAACCACAAATATCTCAATCCATAGTCATTCCAAACCATACAAGAGAGTGAGCTACCAGGCAGTGAAAAGGAATACTACTCGTTGGGGAATCCTCGGAACGCGATTAATATTTATGCGGAAACTGTTTAAAAAAAAAAAAAAATATCATATCTCAAAAACTACAATAGCTAAGGCGAAAAGGAGTACATTTTTGGAATCAACTTTGTAAAAATTTTAGTTTAGGGAAATGTAAAAAAAAAAAAATAAAAAGAAATAAAATAAAAATAAATATTGGCTATTTTTTTTTTAGGGCAGGGACAGTTGACGCGGATTTTTGCTTTCCTTCGGGACCTGACTCTGCTCTATAGGATTTAATACTTGCATTCCCGTTTTCATGCGTTCTGTTTAGGAGTTGCCCCCGTAGTTGGTTTTCTGACTCGGTATCGCCGCTTTTTTGTGAGGAGTGGTGACTCCTATACACACACTCAAAAAAAAAAAAAAAAAAAAAAATATAATATATTATATATATATATATATATATATATATATTATATATATAATATATATATATATATATATATATATATATAATATATATATATATTATATATATATATATATATATAATATATAATATATATATATCACTGAGTATGCGTGCTATACAAGCTACTATTATATTTGGTTTAAAAGATGGGTTATGGGTATGGTGAAGCCAAATCCCTTTCCAGCAAATTTTTTCTAAGTAGATTATAATTCCAGTTCTGCAGACTGAAACTGGGGAAAAAAAAACAAATTCTTGGTACACCTCTAATATATATATATATATATATATATATATATAGATATACTATACTATTATATATATATATTTTT
>JABUQX010001883.1:0-17500 GCA_015478945.1 Trachelipus rathkii | reverse complement strand
TCTGGCAGTTGTTGATTTGCTTAAAGATAGCTGTTTAGCAATAGAACGTGCGCTATGCTCTCCTTCTGACAGCTTGACTACAGCTTCTCTCAAGCCCGTACTTACAACCATAGTGAGCGCATTTGTCTGTCAAAATTAATTGAAGGGAATAAAAATTCACCTATTTATAGCACTGGAAACTAAATTCCACCCACATATTTCGTGACTGGCTACTTAAAGCAGTGTTATGATTGGTTACATTGAGCTTCATATCATTGAGCAATTTTCAATCTGAAATTTGTGTTTTCTAAAACTCAGTTTTTGTTCTACAAAACTATATGATGTGGACGTATTGCTATAATTTTGTAACCATTGGATAGCTAAAGAGAAGCTCTTTTAAATGATATATAAAACATTAGATTATCGTGTATTGTGCAGGACAGCTCTTTCTAATAGACACCTAACAAGCCCCAAACTGATTGAAATATGAAAATTCTTAATGTAGATTCTACAAGCACCGTACGTAAAAGACTCTTGGAAGAAGGCTTGAGAGGCTGCAAACCGAAGAAGAAACCTCTCCTAACAGACAGACAGCGTAAGGTAAGACTTTCATGTACCAAAAAATATTTGACTTGGACAAAAGATCAATGGGGAAGGGTCTTATTAAGTGACGAGTCGAAGTTTGCATAAATAATCATTCTGGTAATAAATATGTGAAGCGTCGCAAAGAAGAAGAATTTTTACCACAATGCGTTTTACCAACAATTAAATTACCTACATCAGTTATGGTGTGGGGTTGTATGGCAGCCTCACATGTTGACAGGTTGCACATTGTTAATAAAACGATGAATAGTAAGCAATATCTTGAAGTCCTGGCTAACAAAATGATTCCCAGTGCCATTTATATTGAAGATGCAAATTTTTAATATCCCAAGATAATAATGCACCTTGTCATCGATCAAAAGTGGTTAAGAAATGGTTCAATACTAACAACATTGCCAATATGGAGTGGCCAGCACAGAGTCCGGATCCAATCCAATAGAGAATCTCTGGAGTAAAATTTGACTTCTCCTCTCTAAAAACAAGCCAGCTACAAAAAGAGACCTAATATCGGGCCTTATTAAATCATATTTTCATGTTATATGTGAAAACGATTTGAAAAAACTTGTTTATAGCATGCCTGAAAGATGTAAACTTGTTATGAAGAGAAAGGGGCCAATAAAATATTAAATTGAGTTACTTTATTTTTTACCTTTTATAATAACTGTTTTAAGCCTATTACGATAATTTTATGTCAAAAACTTGTGTTCATAGCCTTTAAAACGTATTTCCGATGAAGATGATTATGAAAATTCACATGTGGAAAAAGAATATTTATACTATTATATTCGATATCATTTGGATCTTGGTTTGTCAAAGTGTTATGATGTGGGTGTATTGCCATAATTTTATAACCATTGGATAGCTAAAATGATGCTCTTTAAATGATATATCATACGTTAATGACCTTTACAAAAAATGCGTAAAATAGCTCATAACAAAAATGTTTAAAAAATATAAAAGATGTCCATTATTTACAAAAAGCATTGTATATATATATATAATATATATATATATATATATATATATATATATATATATATATATATAATATATATATATTAATATAATATATATTATAATATATATAATAATATAATATATATATATAATATAATATATATATAATATAATATATATAAATATATATAAATATATATTTTTATATATATATATATAATATTATATAATATATATAGATATATATATATATATATATATATATAAACGGACTAAGTGTTGAGTGCACTGGGTCTTTCTTACATGAGGTATGTTGTTACCTGTGTTAATTTATAGTAGTGAACTATGGTGTGAAGAGGTATAGATATAAAGTACAACGTGTTCAGATGGACAATCAAGGCGTTTAGGTGTGAGAAGAATTGATAAAAGAGAATGAACGTATTAGAGAGTTGTGTCGTGTGAGAAAGGGTAAATGAAAGAATAAATGAAAGACGTTGAGGATGTTTGGTCATGTGAAAGAGGATGGATGATAGTCGGTTGGTTAAGCGGGATGTATAGTGATGTGTGGTTGGGAAGCACCGCCTGAGCGAAAAAAGTGAATTGAGTCAGTAAAGGAATGCCTGGAGAAGAGAAATGTGAGTTTGGCAGAGGTGTGAAGGTGCATAATAGTAGTTAGTGGCGGGTTTTGCGAGGGTATGGTTGTGGCCCACCTGGGCCAAGTATGAATCCCACCATTGACGAGAACCAAGTGAGGGTCCGTTCGCGTCCATGAAGCTCTAGGGTGTATTTTTCTAACTGCGACGATTTCTCACTAAAAGGTAAAATGGGGGCTGTAAGGCTGGGCTTTCTTTTCGACTAGCGTCATAGTCTTCTATTACTTTTTTTTCTGTTTCTGGTGCATGTTACGCGCCTTACCCCCAGTCTTGGGGGAAAAAGGTGGGTGATGATGATGATCTACATTAGTTAGTCTAAAGGACTTACCTGGTCTGGGAAATCTTCAGCAAGTTCTTCCAAAGTCATTTTTGTAAGCGGAATCATGGTCTCCCTCCCATCATTTCAGCTTCTTCTCATGAGAACCAATACGAACGTTACTCTCTCGACAAAACTCTTTCACTTCTTCCATCTAAAATTAATAGAAAAGAAAAAAAAGACATTTTAATCAATAATTTCAATCATTTAATCACAAAATGAGTTTCTCTATTTTATCATCATCATATAATTTGATGCATGTCAGCCCTTAAAATTATAACTGTTTTTAATTTGTCCTTTTCTGGTTCTGGTGTGTATGCATCATGGGAGCATTTGAGATTATTAACAATTTCACTGGTCAACAAATTAAGAATAAGTTTTTAGAACTGAAACACAAGTTGGTGAACTGAATATTTTTTTTAATAGTGAATCTGAAAATCGTCAGATTTTCTCTATCACGCTCCGATCTTTAGTTTCGACCTTTAAATATAACAGGAATATATGTAACTTTATGATCTTAATGTTATATAAGTTTTGACAGTATAATCAATATAATAATTTTTTTTACACATTTCTTTCAATTAAATATCATCTCAGAAATGAAAACTTTATTCAATATATGCCTTTATCGTTCCAGAAGCTAAAAATATATTAAATTTGTACCTGTATTTGGCAGAAATTGGTGTCTATCTTACCAGAAAAATTACTTTGTTCTGTTAATGTTCTGAGAATTCCTCTTTCCAAACCAGCAGTAGTCACTCATCAAAGATTCATCCCATATACCTTAATAACGCTGCTCTAATATTAATATATCCTGATGGAACCATTCTCCTTGTTCGTCGCTCACAGCACCAAAATCTAAAGGGAAGAAGTTAAGAATGTATAAAATGAATTTTTAATGACAATCATATAGATAGTATAATTTTCTTCTGTTCACTAACAGTTTTTCTATTAACAGATCATTATTTTCAGCTCTTTTGTTGAAAGAAACCGTTGAACAACTTCTTTGAATGATTTCCATTCATGTTCCTTTTGATTTAACTTGCTATCAAATATATGGTCACATAGTAATATTCTCATTTGAGGCCCGATAAATATTCCCTCTTTCAATTTAGCTTCAGTTAAGTGCAGGGGGGGGGGACTGAGATTAAATATATAAAGCTATCCCCTCCCATCTTTATCTAATTAATGCTTTCATAAAATTCCTTATGAATTAAAGTCGGTAAAATAACTCTGGTAAAACTCAACAAGGGGTGTATTTTTAAAATTTTAATGGAGTGAAATTACCTTTTCATGGCTAGTCTTTAACTAAGTAATATTGATCATTGGTAAGGCTATGTTTGTAGCTTAGACAGATACAAGTCACGAACAAAATCACAGAGTTCTGCTTGTTATGATGTGAGCTTTAGTACTTGATTATTTTGGTTTGTAAGTTTTATTTCTTGAAGATGGTTACCGTAACCCTACTGCAGAAGTGTCATCATCAAATACAGAAATTTCTTAGCAAGAAGCTGCTACTGTTGGAATTTTGAAGTCTTCACCATGAATTGCCGTTCTCAAAACTAGTTGAACATTTGGGTACAAAATACTGCTTTTATTTTTTTGAGTAAAACCAGTAACATTTGTTATGCATATGTAGCAATCATCACTATGATTTGTTGCTCCTGCCAAATCATTGGTACTCCAAAAAAGGCAAATGCTCTTTTTTCTTTGTAACCACTGGGTTAGTTTAACATAACACCTAATGAATGCCGTGTGTGGAGCTTAGGATTTATCTTGATCAACCAAAGAACGATCAAAATAAAGTTTATAAGCAGTTTTCAACAGTGTTGATATCGATTTGCATTGACCTTTTCATGGTGAGTTCTCCGCAAACATAAAACAAATTGAAATGTATTGCTACTTATGAATAGTAAATAAAATTCTTTGACTATGGCATAAAATAAAACAAAATTACACAATAAAAACACCATAATAAAACATACAAGTTACACCATTAAGAGCTGAAGCCACAACTGAAAGAAATTTGGTCTAGGGGAATGACAAATTGCACGACTCATTGTCATATCTATGCACGTTTGGGTTGATATCGCAACATTAAAGGCAATTGTAATACTGCAACATATAGTTAGACCTATAGCATTAATCATATAGGAAATTAGACATGAATAAACGTGTCACTAAAACGATACTAACAAGTTTGTAGGTCTTACATGTACTTATATTGTAATTATATAACGCATAAATTTAAACTGTGATAACTTGAAAATGTGACGACGAGACAAAGCATTTTGGAATACATTTTCTGACTCAGCATAAAAAATACTATGCAGACCACACACTCCATTTCCAGTCCCGAAAATTGTATAGACAAGTGTAATTAACATATTTAAACAACCTTATGTCCAAAGTAAGAAAGCACATAATAGAATTCATACTGAAAAAATAATAATAATAATAATAATAATAATAATAATAATAATAATAATAATAATAATAATAAGGTACTTATATATTAGTTTAATTAGTCAAAACTTTTAAATTTTTTAACCTACTATCAACAGGTATCAAATAAATAAAAAATATACTAACACAAACACTGATCAAGGTTGGAAAGAAACTATTTTATTTTAAGAGGTATGAGTGTTTTACTCAAAAATACTTTTGAAAACAGATGGTAAAACTATATATATATAATATAATATTATAATATATATATATATATATATATATATATATATATATATATAATATATATATATATAATATATAAAATAGAACTATATAAATAATATATCTATATATATATATATATGATAACCCCTGTTCTCCTCCTATGGGAAGCGGGCGATCTTGTGGTCTTGTGCACACAGCAGGCCGGCCCTCAGAGCAAGTGTATCGAAGCTGTGTCTGATGTATGTTAAGTATGAGTAGTTAAGCAAAAGGTGTCCTGTGACGTCATTTGTTTGGGAGTGACATCTTTGACAGTAGGGAGATAGGGGGTGAGGGGAGGGAGAGGAGGGAGGGGAGGGAGGGAGGAGAGGGAGGGAGGATAGGAGGGGAGGGGACAACATGAAATCTATGTTTATATTTCTGAAGGGAGGAATGTTGCCCAGAGCAAAGACGGTACAGTATCTAAGGATTATTCTGGGGGGAGGGGGGAGATATGGTGGTGTTTATATATTCAGAGATCGCTCTTTGTGTTGGATGTGTTTGATACTGGGCATGTCTTGGGGCTGACTGGTGTGATTGTTTTCATTCTTGGTGCAAGGGATTGTAATGTTTGGTGTAGGGGGTAGTCTAGGGAAAGAGTTTTGCTGTAAAAATTTTCAGCCTATCATGTTGAGATGGGCCTCTATAGGAAGAATTTTTGTTTCGATTTGCAAGTGATGGATGGCAGTGGAAGGGAGAGAGCCTGTTATTATTCTAAGAGGTTTGTTTTGAAGTTGAACAGCCTCTAGGTTTTGGATGTTTGACTTTGATATTGTGGGAGCCCTGGCAGGCGGTGCATAGTTTAAGATGAGACGGAGATATTGTCTGTAAACTATTGTGAAGGACTCTCTATGTCTATGTTGCCCAAAATTTGGTCTGGTTAGCGCTTTCATTTCATTCAGTTTGTGTGGCACTAGAGGTAATGTTTATGTGGGTGGTGAATGCATGTGTACTATATAAGCTCTGTGGTAGATGTTAATATAGCTAATGAATGTTAAAAATAAGCTTTACTAATATTGATAATATTAAAGTTTTATGAGTCCCAACCCTGCTACATAATTATGATGAATATTTTTAATATTACCCAAATAAAAACAGAATGAACATAAAACTGATAGTCTTATACTATATCAACCCATCACCAATATTAGCAATCATCTCAAATCTAATACTGGTAAGATTCTCAAAGAACGAATACAAATTTAGAACTAAACAATATCAAGCCAAATTGGCATTTTGTATAAAGATCTTACACAAACGCAGCAACGCTACTACATTAATTAAGAGGTGCTACCTGAACATCCTTGGACTTCTTACTCTATTCTAAAATGATGAGTATGTACAGTGCCTATGATGATATGATCTGTATCTATACCAGGGCTGGGGAGACAGAACCCGAGTTTGGAGCCATAGAGCTTAACATATTGTAGGTGCTGGAGCTATGATAAGAATCTTCAGTGCAGTCAGAGCCATTAAAATTTTTTGTCTCCTGTTATAAATATTTTATACCGTATATATCTAGTTTTAACATTAAATTTTAGCTTTAACTCTTTATCCATTTTGATATGTTTAAATATGTCCAGTTTTAAGAAATAATGTTGGGCTGGATTTAGCGGTGATGGTATCACTCTATTAAAAATTATTTTTTGGATCACAGTCAGAGCCAGAGTCAATCTCTCAGCTTCAAAAATATTGGTTGCGGAGCTTCAGTTTTGAAATAAAGTTTCGTTGGAGTCTGAATGAATTCACACAAGCTTTGCAGCCCTGATTCATACAAAGCTAATAAAAATCATTTATTGCTTTTTCTCTTTCCAAATGATTTTTAAATTCATTTCAAAATCTCTTATATGGCACGCCCAAGAATAAAGTAAAGAGTAACACTAAAATTTCTAATCAATTTTACTTAAAAAAAAAAAAAAAATCATGTAAAATACTGGCTGAATACTATATATTGGACAGTCTACAAATTAATTCCCAAAAAATTTGAACAATAAAACAATCATGTTTCTTTAAAACCAATGAAGATTAGTTTTGTAATATTTACCTTACTTTTTTTTCTCTCATATTTAAGCATTCGGTAGAGGTATCACTTTGGAAGGAAAATTCAGTTCATAACTGCTCTGAAATTCTGAAAGAACTGAACTTGTGTCATGTTGTTAACGAGATACTAAAAGGATACTCGAGTAAGCTCTAATCACTGAACTACAAATTCAAATTAGATCTTATTAAAGAATATAAAACGTAGTTAAATAAATTTAACTTAATGAAAAAGTTTCATATTATTTTACTTTCTTGTATCACCAGCAAATCTGATGCAGCTACGATTATGATTTAGACCTTGGTTTTAACTATATATATGATGATATATTGTTAGGATGAGAGCATTTGATAATAATTTGATTATTTATGTACTGTAGCTATAATTTTATTAGTATAAGTCATATATATTATTATATAAATAATATTATGGGATATATAAATTTTATATATTATATATATTATAGATATATTATTGATATTATATAAAATATGATATATAATATATAATATAGAAATATATAATATATATATATATATACTAATAATATATATGTATAATATTAATATATATAATATATATATATATAATATATATTATATATAATATATATATATATAATTATTATATATATATTATATATATATAATATTATTATATAATATATATTCATATTATATATGATAATATATTAATATATATATATATATATATATATATATATATAATATATATATTATATTATATATACTATTATATATGATATTTATATATAGATATATATTAATATACATATAATATATATATATATATTAAACAAGCAACCAAAATGCCTATTTAATAATAATAATAAAAAAATATTGGTAGTCAACAGTCTTTGAGGAGTTTGGATTCCATTTTTTTGTATAGAGCCTCAATTCTTTTATTCCTTTAATGAGATATTTGTTGTGTTAAGTGAAACTGAAATACGATCTCATTCACAAACCTTATACGTGATATATTATTGAGGAAGCAAAATTTAAGACATTGTAATTTTGTTTGATATATAATTTTAATATAGTTTTATTTTTAGCTGCAAGATGCTATAATATATAACACAGGTTGAGATGTGATGAAGGGTAGACGAAACAACAATGGATGGTCGCCATCATTTGCTTTTTAGTTTTATTAATATTTTTGCTGTCATATAAGATTACTTTTAATATGTCAGTATCTTCAACGAAATTCAGTGAGTTTGGCTAATTTTCATTTTTAAATTAGTTTGATGAATTTTATTAAGTATGTTAAGAGTAAAATGGAATAGAGTAACAACATGCACAATACACATATATTAAATGCATGAATTTTATCCTTGATAAAATATTTCTAGTGTTTTACCAACAATTTTAAGTGAGAGTGTAATAAGGCTAACCAAAACATCTTTGATATGTTGATCCCTGGAATGAAGGCGCTCTGGACAGTTTCTGAATCTTTACACTCTTGGATCAAGATAAGCATATTAAACTATATTCTGACTCCTCCAAATATAAAAGAGTTAAATATTTGGATATTAGGGTGGAATATAAAAAATTTCATATCGCGGCCAAAAAAATATTATCTATTAAATAATATTGTAAGCCTTTTTTCTTAGGATAGAATTCTATAGATAGCAATAATACTTACTGGCTGGACACAAACATTTATATTTAAAAAGAATTACTAAATGTTATTTTATCTTCAGCACTTAAGAATTTGACAACTTCCAATATGGTGTGTGTGTGTGTGTCAATAAATGTATTGATCATGCCTGTATAGGTAGAAGACTAAAAATTCCAGTAAGAATTACTGGGGGAGCAGAGTCGAGACAAATTTTTGGTGGCAAAGTCAGAGGCTCTATTTTTAAATTTGAGCTCAGCAATGTAATTTTAAAATGTTGGAGTCAGAGTCAACACAAAAATTTAGAAGCTCTGGAACCCCGAAGAAAGCTAAATTAATTTCAATATCAAAAAAATATATCCATAATTTAAACTGTAAAGTTTCTTTCAGGGACAATATCCAATTCATTATTTACTCTAATTTGATATTTTCTATAATAATAATAATAATAATAATAATAATAATATAATAATATAATTAATAATAATACTAATATATAATAAGTATAATTATTAAATATATAAATGAGATAATAATAAAATTGAGTTTCGTTGCCGATCAATATAATAGAAAAGCTAAAGATTTGACATAAGATTTAAATGTATTTCGCCCTTAATTCTCTGATTCTCTGAGGCTGTTCATTTTTGTGAAATATATAAGATTTATGTAAAATTTATATAAGAATTTTTCTCAATGTTTTTTTTTATAATTTTGGACTCAAATATGGAAGAAGTACAGGCTATGATTGGAATTAAATTTTTCGTATTTCATTGAACATTTGCCGGAAAATTGAGAGAGTTAGAGATTTTGTAGACAGTCCTTTCATGTTTTTTCAGGATTGAAGGATATAAAATTGCATTACGTTTTGACAATCGATGTACAGTAAATTCAATTCTGTAAATGAACAATACACTCCTCATTAACATGCTAATTATTATTAGCAAATAATAAACAATTTGTCAATATGCTAAAGGCAGATCAAGTTACAATCTTCAAAAAAGAATGTCAAGTAACCTAAAAAAATTAATATTTATAGATTGTGGGATGTTGGAAATTTATTTTTTAATGCTTTTGCAATGAGATTTTTTTGTTCAGTCTACAAAATTAGGTTGATGGGAGTTATATAAATCGAATCAATTATAAGTCAAAGAAAATTCTAAAATAAAAGTGAGTGAGTATATAATTCCATATGAATAAGTGAATCTTATATTTGAAAGTAGAATTGATTGTGCCAAAACTCAGGAAGTAAAGTTAAATTTCTTAAGCATTCTGTTTTAAATGATAAATATATGGAGGGGGGGGGGTTATATGATTGCTACTGAATCATTCATTAGGAATTAAGAGAATTAATATTTAATAATAATAATAAATATTGTTATCAATTTTCTATTGTAGTTGAGATATGTTATTAGTCAATTGATTGAATTTATGCATAACAGGTTTTAGCAAGAGTACAAATTATTTGATGATTCTTGTGTTTATAGATTTTATGGAGAATAAGAAATATATTTAAGAAAGATTGATAATGACTTAGAAGGTCATCCAACACCTCGAGTGAAATATGTCGCTTTATAGAATTCCCAGAAGAAACACAGAAATTCATCATCAAAATTATTGATGATAAGAAATAAAATAACTAGATGTATAATACAAATGCTTATTCGCGAGGTTGAAAAGTTATAGGGACATTTGTAGGTTAATAAACTATAAACAATTCAGCAAAATTTGAATAATGAAGCATGGGTTAATGAAGAATTATACGGAGACTCCTGGAATATGAAATAGACAGATAATCACTTTATATTAGATAACCATCGTAAAGGAAAGAAGGGTGTTGGTGTGGTGCTTTATGTTAAATGCATATTCATTTGTGTTAATGAATGATTCAAACTAATCATATTTTGATACTGTGCTGGTAATTGTCTTATGTGCCAATAAATAGTATAAGAATAGGTGCTATGTTTATAAGACTTCTGGCTCAGATCAAGAATTGGTGCGGAATGGTGAAAGATGAGACAGATGCCACGTAAAGAATAAAGGTAAGTATTAATGGGTTGCTTTTAATTTTCCCTGGATTTTAATGAGTATCCTTGTTAATATGGCACATGGTAGGTTTGTATTTTAAATTGTATACTAGATTCAACTTTTTGAGCAGATGTTACACTGAAGCTAGCAATACGACAATGACTGTAGACTGTAAATTCACTACATGAAGTATGGTAGGGTGAGTTAGATGCGTTTAAGGAGAATTAGAATTAGTGACCATAATATACATTAGAGTTTAATATGAATGTGATACTGGGCAAAAATTTGCAAGTTAATAGGGAGAAGATGCTTAGATTTCGAATGGAGATTTTACCAATTCGAGACATGCTTAGATATAATGATCTGGATAAAATGAGTTTTAAGACAAATAGCTGTTTTAATAGTAATTCGATGTTAGGTTAATTTAGCGTAGTTATGGTTTGGGTGATATTTTGATTTTATAAAAAAAAAATAAAAAAATATAAAAATCCTATGATTTTTTTTGATTATTTGATGTTTTCAGGCAATGATTTTTAATTGCTTTTAATTAATTAAATTGATAAATTTAGTTAATAATATCTATTTGATTCCTAATTAATGAAGTTAGTAGTATTAATTAATTTAGTTTTAATTAAGTTATTAGATTACAGGTATAGTATAGTAAACGCTGTATTTCTGGTATCTATTTATTTATTTTCTTTTAAATTGAAATGATTTAAACTATATTGAATGAATTTGTGTTATAGATGAAATATAACTTATCTTTACAGGTGATAAAGTAATCTATTATTTAGCAAAAAAAATTTTGCATAAGATATAAAAATAAAAAAAATGGATTTTTGGTTTTTGAATTTTTTTTAAACAGGCATAAATTCCTTTTAATTATATTTCTTTCGGATAAATTGTAAATAATCCTAATTATTACTATTCATTTTAGAACCAGTATTTATAATTATTATTTACTTTAAATAAGTTACTTTGTTATTAGTTTGTACTCTTAAAAACTCATAAATGTATTGTAGATTTCTTGTCTTTATTTGGAAATGATTTGAGAAATTTCATTTAAGTCAATGTGCATGTTAAAGATAGATCGAATGGAAGTTATCATTTAATAGAGGTGATTAAGTAGTAATAGTATTTATGTAATTAGCAAAAAAATTTGACTAAAAAGATAAAATCGTGATTTTTTCATAAAAAGATCATTGATTACAATCACTGATTAATCAATTTTGATTTAAATAGTGCAACGCCTGGACTAGGTTATTCTGAAAATATTATTACTGCCCCTCAGGGGTGCAGCTATTTTGATAAGGCTGTGATGAAGTATGCAATGTGGTATAGGATGGCAGTGGTAATGTTGATAGAGAGTGGTTTGGAAATAGAAAAGCGTACAATCAAAATGAAATAAATGATGCATGATATATTGGAGTTATCCCACAGGGTTGACTGGGGCCACTATTGTTCCTATATATATATTATGGTATTTAAGACGCAGGGAATTAAAGCATATGTTGTCTAGTTTGCAGATGAACAAGTGGACACGGACAGTAACGGAATGGTGAATGGATTATAAGATTCAAATATTCTTTGATTATCTTCTTGGGTGGGCAGAGTAGTAGAAATGAATTATTTAATAGTAAAAAAGTGTAAGGTTTTACACTAGGTTACTCAAATAAGATATAAATGGGGAATGGCTTGGATTGAGTCTGTGACGCAAGAAAAGATTTTAGGTGTGATTTAACATTTGATCTGAAAGTAGCTAATAGTGTTTGGAAGCTAGAGAATATAAGCTATATAAGATGCGGGCATATAAGATTGACAAGTGTTGTTTACACGGCAGGAGTATAAGTAAACTGTATAATCCTTATGTGTTAGGACAGTAATAGAGTATTGTGCAAAGTTGGGCCCTTATTTAAAGAATAAGGTAGAGAGAATATGCTAGAGAGGTGCAATGTAGGGGCACCAGGATGATTTCTGGGTTGAGGTAAGGCGTATGAGAAGAAGGCTGAAGGAGTTAGGTTAATATTTAAAGTCCTAATAGGCAATCGTATCTTGTGGGTTCTAGGACCATCTGGGTCAAAAAGTTATCTAGTATACCATTTATATGCTGCATGAAATCACTAGGTGCATATTGAGACAGAGAGACCCCAATTGAATACATAGGAAATTAAATCACACATTATCGACTATACTTTTTTCTTACTGTGGCATGCTGTCTCATTTTCAACATTTCTGCGTCTAATTCTTGATTCTGGCCAGGAGTCTAAAATGACCCTATTCTTATGATTGTTAGTATTATTATTGGTATATCTACCCACACAATTCAATTCATATTAAAGTTTTATAAGTCAGTACCCAATAGTAAAGATGTGAATTATTGCTGTTTAACTAAAGCGGCCACACCACCAACCGCTTCTTTCCATCTATGGCAGGTAATCATAAGTGAAGTATCATCTATAATGATATCCTGAAAAGGGAGTCTGCATATAATTGCTCATTTACATGTCCGTCAGTTATGCAAATAATAGTCTAGATCCTCATTTATGGTGATAAGACTATCGAGCTATTTTTTTTATTTCTAAGGCTGAGCATTTGTGTAAAAACATTTGAGACTCGAAAAATGCTGGTATTTTTATTGCTATCATCATTATTTAAAAACGATGTAGACAGTACACTATTATTTATCTCACCACTATTATAGTTAGCATTGCTATTATTCGTATACAGATTTACCCATCACCCCCAACTTACTTAGTTTTTTGCTAAACAAGTCTCTCGAATCTGGTATTGAAAAGCCAAATCATCTTTATGAATCAGTGAACTCCATCTGCTGACAGGATAGCTCTTTATCAGAAATTCTCATGCACAATCCAAATGAACCCGTATATTATCTGAAAAAACCATATATTTCTAACTTTTCATTTACAGTAAAGCCCTATCCTCCATTCTGACCTGCGAACTAACTGGTAGAAATCCGCAGTAAATCATCAGCACCGTTCTTCACTCAGCTTCATATTCTGGATCAATCTTACTACTAATTACTGCTATTATTTTTTCTGATTCTATTGCTCTTCTCCATTTGTATCCATGCAGGACAATCAATATGAATAACATTGTAGATATTCAATCTCTCTATCTATCCTATCCCGATAATATCACTCACTCTGGCATGATAATCATAATCTCAATTCGTTTTCTTTTTATTCTTATTTGAAAAGTCTATTAGGTATATATCAAGAGTTTCCAGTTAGCATTTATCAGTGTTCATTTAGAAACGATCCATATACCTGATTGAACTTCTCTGATCTCATGCTGGAGCAGTTGAACCTGTTTGCTAGTCACAGGCTCATGACTTTCGAGATTTCAATCTTTAAATTATATATTTGCTAATTTCTACAACTATATATTCATCTGCAGACCTAATTATACCTAATTTAATCTTTCCTCTCATCTTCCCTGCTAGGTGAGACATTTCCTGCCTACCTATCCCGCTCATCGCTCGTGATCAACTTAATTGTTTTTCCTAACACTTTCCCTCTTTCCCCCTAAAATACTAATTGTCGACTCGCATGGTTTCAGAAAATGGTTGGTCATTGTCGAATAAACATTTTCGTATTTATAGAATATCATTAATGATTGCATTAGCATGATGGAGTCCCAGTTTGATATTATAGTGTTTAGACTTTAGGGCTTAAAGATTTGATAAGGTTCCGCACAATAAGGCTTGATGAGAAGTTATTGAAATATAGGATAGGTGGAGTGGATACAGGTTGCATGAGTGGCATGGAAAAGAAAGTATGTACAGACTAATGGCCATGATTCTCATGGGGAAATAGTGTAAGAATGGTTTCGCCAGGGGTCATAGTGGTTGGGGCTATTATTGTTCTCCATATATATATATATAATATGTATATATTATTATATATATTAATATTAATATATATAAATATAGTTATGTATATATAAATATATATATATATAACTTAATATATATATTTTTATTATAATCTAATAATTATTTATATGGAAAAGTTTATAGTTTATAGTTCATATTTTTGCAAAATTTTCTAAGCTCCTAAAAATTTTAAGTTCAGTAAAAGTTAAGTTAAGTTTTTTAAGAAATTCTTTAGTGAGAAGCTTTCTGAATTATGCCAGAAGCTTGCCCCTAAAGAATTTTCTTTAAAAACTTAACTTAATCAACTTTTCTGAACTAGAATATTTTTTCAAGAAATATGAACCTATGTCAAGATAATAGGAAGCAATATATATATATATATATATGCATATTATATATGGGACCTTAAGTAAACATCGAAGTCGTAAATAATTTAGTTTGGAAAGGTTGGTAATAATTTTATTTAAGGTAGAAAAATAAAATTTTTGCTATAAAAGAATTTCTTTTTTATTTTTGAGCTTTGTTTCTTTCGACGTAAATATTTATTTAATTTGTCGTTAAAATAAGTGTTGCTTATATATATATATATATATATTTTGCATTATATGAAAGTATATATATAATTCTTCTTATTTTATATAATTTTTAATATATTATAGTATTATTATAGTATATGGTAACGATTTTTTTAATGCCTGATCAGATGTACATAGATGATACGGCAGGTCAGGAGTAAACAAATTATATTATCATGGAATCAGCCGAGAATTCTAAGGATGGGATAGAACTTTTTGTTTTTCTTTTTTTTTTGGAATGTAATTTTTTTATTTTTTTAACGTAAAAATACTCCTAGGGTATACCGCAAAGATGGAATGAGTGTGGTTCTCGATCCTCGCAGTGGATCGACGGGGGGGGATCTAATCCCTCCGGGTAGTCTCGCGGAATGTCCCTGTCTTTGGTCTTTGGGTGTCCGCGGGGTTCCTGCCGACCATCCTCAGGGTATGAAACATCCCTCGTCTGTACCGTCGGCCTCGAGCCCCTAAAAAAACTGTACAATTTTCCAAAACATAAAAATTATGTTCAACAAATGGGGGTCAGAGACGACGGGGACAGAGGGGGGACGTTTATCACGAGGGGATGGTCGAGGAAACCACCGGACATGCCCCAAGAGACGAAAGAGCGGGGGGTTCCGAGACCATCCCCGAGGGAGAATTCCCCCCCCGGTGTCCACCGGGAGGCCGAGATGACCCCGACTCCAACCATCTTTGTGCGGTTTACCCTTGGGTACTCCTTTAGTAAAAAAAAATTTTTTTTACTATCAAAAAATAAAAAAATAAAAAAAAAAGTTTAAATCCCATCTTTAGAATTTTCGGCTGATTCAAATATATAATGTTGTTTTACTGTAGGACCATGCCGTTACTCTAGCTACATGCTGTGACATTAAAAGTCTTGAACCATCTATATATTATATATAGGTATGTGGCGGAAGGAGATAACGCTGGATACTGAACATGTGTACCGATCGGTTGAGGTAATTCTCCGTCTTTATTGTAGGTATAATTGAAGAATTATGAAGGTTAGCGAGAAGCAATTTAATAGGAGATGTTTCAGCAGATGTTTAAGGTGTTGTGAGTTCGAGCAGAGTAGTGGTTTGCAACAGTCCTAGTCAGCAAGCAGCATATGACACATCAGGGTAATACGGAGCAGATTAGAATTTTCTCCGTAACGGTAGGATAATTGTCATTAGGATCCATGCGGCTGCTAATTGTAGACTATTCGAGAGGTAATTGGTGATCATTAACTAATTAAGTTAGTTCTTATTTAATCTTGCCGTCGATGTACATATTGATAGCTAGTTTTGTAAAGTATTTAATGTCAGCTATAATTAACAAGTTGGTTTACTGCACGGTTTTGTACTGAATGATTAAACCAAGGTGTCAACTGGCCACAGGTTTCGCTGAATAGTTAAACCAAGGTCTCACTGCACAGATTTTGACTGAATTTCTTTGGAGTTTTGGTTTACAATCAAATTGCAGCGCCTTGACATTTTTAACTAAGAATGGAAATAATTTTAATCAAAAGGTAAATAATCAGGGAGTTTTGAGCACTACCAGAGAAAGTGTCTAATCTTTAATTAAGGTTTGTAAGAAATTATTAAATATTATAATTGCGGATGAGAAGGAGGAGTCAGACTCTAACTCATCATCCACTGTAAAAGGATTTTTAATGTTTAAATAAGTATAGCTAGTACGTATGAACTTAAGTATGAGACTTAGGCAACAACAAACGTTCACATAATTAGTGAACAGAATCAAGACATAACGTAAGTGCGATAAATGGCACAACTTATTGAGCGTTTATTTCTTAAAAATCTATTTAAATATCTTGTTGCAACATCATCATCTCAAGAAAGGTTCATAAGGATTTATTAACATCAGATTCGTAAGAGTGGAAAACGAAAGTTAGTTTTCCAAATATAGGTTCATTGTATGAAGTTTAAGGTAAGTATTAGGAAATCGGAGGCTAGATTAACAATATAATGACTTAGCTTTTGAATTAATGAATGATATATCCAAGATGGATTTCAGATATGAAAGTCTAGACTTATGAAAATTTGAATCAAAAGCCCAGATTATGAAATCACAGATACGAATAATTCAGGAAGATGACTCCAGGTATTAGTAAGC
>JABUQX010001882.1:12500-106461 GCA_015478945.1 Trachelipus rathkii | reverse complement strand
CTATATATTGGAGACGTAGGTCTCATGAATACTAGAAGAGTAGTTCCTGAGAAGGAATTGAAAGTAGATAGCGTAGATTTGAGATTTTCTAAAGTCGGTGATTGTAAGTAAATCATAGGATCTTTGAGTGAATAAGATGTGGTTCTTTGAACCTTTTATTAAAATAAGGGTCTCATATTAATACGCGTAAGCTATATATTCTATGTAGCAAAAGTGTTTATTTGTTGCTCGCAGTACTGTAAGTGCCACACGCTCACTTCTCGAGCCATCGAGAGTAGAAGTTACTATGTTAATGGTCAGCCGAGCACAGCTTAGTAAATCAAGTCGTCATGAGTTATCTTCAAATATAAAGGTAAGTAAAATCATAATATTATTAAATAGGAGCGTGCTCACTGGGACACTTGTCGTTATTATATAGTTACTTATTTGACTTGAATGGATAACTCTTGTGGGGTTTAAAATGATTGGTGCATGGAGAAGTTGTTGTAAATCGGAGATCCAGGACAACCGTCGTACCGGATAATCGGAGGGGCTATGCGTCGGTAGCCCTTTTATCAACGTTTACATTAACATCATTGTGAGGCCTCTTCTATGAGGCATTAACTGACCCCCAGTGGCACCTATAATCCAATGGGTAATAGGGAAACAGGCAACCAGTTTGGGTTTTAAAATTGGCTGGCCTTTATGTCAACAATCCCCGAACCCAGTTGGTAGTAGACCAATTATTTTATTAATTTTGTAAAACCCGTTTGCTGCTTTACTCCTCCCCCCGATTGCGTGCGTGCCTATATGTCTAAATTGTTCACATTTTTTGTTCCTTTTCCTCGGATCACACTAAGCCAGCCGAATTGCTTCAATAGGTGAAGGTGGCACTAGAGTTCTTCTCGACTTAAAAGATATCGTGAATTTTTTGTCCTCTGCAAGGCAGTAAAAAAGCACAATTTTCATAAAGTGTAAAACATAAAGCATGCAATTGTTTGTGTTGCCTATCGTAGACCCAACTCCTATACTGCATACATTCTTCTAAATCGATAACTAGATGGCCTCCACTCCTCAAACTCTCAAAAACCATTTCTTAGTTATATTAACATCTTGGGCACCAATACCTTTCACATTCTTCAAAAATATTGTAATCTTTACCTTATAAAACCTATTTAAGTACTCTTCAAGAAACGCTTGTATGCTTTTTCACCATTTATCCTTTGACACATATTTCAAATTTTCCAAGAAATTCGTTATCTAAAATACACGGTCCAGACCCCTTCTTATAAATTCAAGGCGGATTAATCCTGAGTTCTCATACTATGTAAACAATTGCTCATTATATTGGGAAAGAGAAACCCTTTTGGACATTGGTCTTTTTTCACGACTGGACACCAATACCCGAGCATTGCGCGCATCTTAGTGACATGGCTTTTTCATTGCAACCACATGGGTGTAAAAAACAGATGTATCCCACTGAAGACTATGTTTCCATTCGTTCCCATTGATATATGATTTTATTGCCTCTTTCTTATATCCGATTATTACGTTCAAAGACTTTTTGTAACTTAAATATGCTTTTAACGTGCCATAAATTTGATATCAAGTGCCCTCGTCTTAATTTACTGCTTTAACAAACCTAATATCATAGGTGCTGTCACCACAAATCTAATACTTTTTTCTTTATATGTGATTTAGAGTCTTTTTACCATCGCTTGAAAAGTCCTTAGATAATCAATTAGAACAATTTTCCTACAATGCGTCCTTTTCTGTCTCTTTATTTAAATTGTCTTGTTGCGTTTGCTTTCTGTGGACTAACATGGCGGCAGGCACATTGTGAGGCATGACTTCTGTTCACGCTTCCTTATCTGTTGCACAATTTTGCGTGAACATGATCAATTGCTGGCATACCGTAAATTAAGGTGACGCATTCTCTGTTTATTCCTTCTCCGTTTATCATCAATATTCCTTTATGGACGACAGAACTGAGATATCATAGTAACATGTATGAACCACCTGATCAGTAATTTTCTTTATCATCTTCTTGCTTAGGTTAATTACTAGTCCTCTCTACCCATATGATTATTCGTCTTCGTTAGGAACGTATTTTCTTTACATATAGTAAGATCACAAATTGCTTTTTTTAGTCGAATGTCTATGAAGCTACCTTTACGATCGATCCCTATCTATTCGTTCAAGACAGTAGTTTCTTGCAAATCTTTAATTTTGTCTTGTGCACTCGATATTTAATTTATCTTCCTGATGTTTTTTAAAAATCAGAGTGTGCATTATAAAATTTCAACGATTTACACCTTACAGGGATCATTTTATCGAGCTCACGGAATATACATCTCGAGAGTGAACAAAGGAGTCTCTGTGAGACAATCTTTTCGTCTAGGCCTACCTGTCTACAACCGTAATGTTCACTGAGTCGCTATATTTCATTATGCACGAATATTGAATAACTTGTTGAAACAGTGTAACATAAGTGCAAAAGAATACCATTCCATATACGCCTATAAGCTTTTTTGGTATTCCTCAAAACAATTAAACTTTAACTTGTCTTAGCTAGTATATAGGTAGGCACACTAGGTAATGAATTCACCTCCATCATTATGGCATATTAATGTATATGAGGTCAATCTACTGTTCTCCGTTAGATTGGATTTATAAATAAATGTTTTTACCCATTACCTTCTAAGGACCGAATACGAACTATTTAATTTCAATTAGTACGGACTTTTTTTCGATATTCCCTCGAGTTTTTTCAAAGATCAGATGTTTATCTCATGAAAGAACTCGCTATAACCTTACCATAACCGCACATTTTTTTAGCTAATGCCTTCTGCCTCTTTCTATATATACGAATGAATACTATTAACCCTACACATTCACGAGTTTATTTCCCTAAAGCAGATACAACAACTTTGAAGCACAGGCCTACACCACCCTTTCTCTAGAAATGAAGACTTTACTAATGTATAGCGATGTTGTGAAACTTTGAAGTATTTTGTAGAGCTCGAGAATGCACCTCGCTTTTAACCAAAGTCATTAACTTTTCCTTTAGCTATCAATGACACAGTATCTACTAACTTTGAATTTGTAAAGGTGTGGCCTTGTCGCCTGGATTGGAATGGAACCGTCCAAGCGTCTCAATCAATCTCTTTCACTGAGCATATTGGTCTAATATATCTCTATAACTGATGTTGACATAATATTTCCGGTCTGGTGACTGATCATCGCCAAACGTGAAATTGATTCCAACCTCATCGTGTACTATCAAAAGTCTAAAAGGTCTTTTAATAGCAGGACATCGACAACTTCAGATGCATACCATTTCAAATGAATCGCCTCAAAGAGATCTTTCTTGGCTCTCCATGTGCAACGAAGTATTTTCATCACCATAACCTTACTTCATATGTACGAAGTTCCATTGACTATTTTTTAGTCTATTCTCTACAGTGAGAGGTGCGTTCATCTATCTGTTTATGGATGGTGATTCGTTCCTCTTTCTTATTAGCAGCATTTATTCTCAATCGGGGCTGTTGGAATTTAAAGAATCATTGAATGTATTATACTGATACAGTAAGAACAAATTATCAGGTCATGTTTGCTTTGCGCAATTAAGGTCACTTCAATTTCAAGTAAATTCATTAATTGTTGTTAGACATAGGCTATTGTGCTCATATCTACCTATAATAATAAATATATTATATAGACAACACGTAACAACAAGATAGCAAACGATGCGTCGATAACGCCGCGAAGGATCCTTTTTACCCAAGTGTATGGCTATAATTGATTCTCAGCACTATATGAAAGAATTACTTTTTAGGCATATGCATAAATTATTCTTACCCTCATTGAATTTAATTTGATAGAGAGTTATTTCTTTATCGCTTCTCTATATGACAAAGATGTTATTACAATGCTATATTTTTAATGGAATTAAATATATATATTATATATAATTAATAATTATATATAATTACACTTTAACTTTAATTACCATATTTATTTATCTCATTATACATATATAATTATTATATTATAATATACTATATAAATAAATGTATAACCTATATAATTATATATATAATATGAGTAATTTCTGTATATACTAATATATACTAATTTATTATTATCCTATTAGAAAAAAAACCCCCTCACTTCCGCTCGAACTAATATTTGATTTATCGAAATATATATATAAAAAACTTGGATAATGATACTTATACAGATCTACAATTGTCCTTCTAAAGTGTTGATCCATAAAGAGCTCTTGAATCAAAACAATGATCATCGACGTAAGTATCGTACCGATTTATATATAAATCAACTCACGCAACAAATCTATACAGTTTCAGTTGTCAAATCCTCCTAGTTGATACGAGCCGTTGGAGCTGCAAACTCTCACCATTTGTCTTATTAAATTAATAAAGTATTCAGATACTAAGAATTCGACTCTTAAAAGGTCGACGTAAAGAGTTCATACGAAATATATTTTTTAACTCAGCATCAAATTCTATAGTGTTGTCAAATGCCTCTCTGTATGATGCACCCGTTGCCAAACCTACCAGTTTGTTCTAATCAAATATAACTAAGTATTGTATCACTTATGCAAGTGGTTATATGCATAAAATCATTTTTCATTTTCGAGTTGAATTTCTCTGAATGGGCACAGAGAGTAGTCTAAAAATGGATATTAAGCCTTAAATAATATTCATGTAATCTTCTGAAGAGTGTTTATATCGAACGTAAGATGTGTGTATGTGTGGTGGTATGGTAATTGTTAGGTGTTGTTATGCTCAATCATATATATATATATAATAAGATATATATATATATATATATATTATATATATATATATATATTATACTATATTAGTATAATCTAGAATACTTATATATCACATATAGTATATAATATATATTATAATATATATATATTATATATATATATATATATATATATATATATATATATATATTGATTTAATAAATTAATTAATAATAATAATAATAATAATATATAATATAATATAATAATAAGAAATAATATAATATAATAAAATAATAATAACTACTGTTTAAGAATAAAAAACAGATGTTGAGAGTAAGCTGAAGGAGACAAAAATAAATAAAAAGATCTCATTACCAATGCCTTCTCGAATGTGTCAAGAAAAAGAGTATTAAATTAATGGGAAAAAGTCACAAAAACAAATTTAGTTTACCCCTCGAAAATTTTTTCCCCAAAATTTGGGGGCTGACCCGTGATGGTTATAGCAAAAATACAGTTTTCTGATTGTTTACCCTTGAGAGTAACAAGATTAGCGTAATGTTTAGGTGTCGGGTAGAGAGCATTTTACCAACCAATATTTTAGTTGTGGACCTGCAGGCAAAAGTGATTCGCACGCGTTATTGGTATTGTGGAGATCTATGTGAAATAATAATAATAATTAATAATAATATAATAAATAATAAACACATTTTATTAGCTCAACTTTCAAATGTGATAGAAAATGATTAAAATCACTAACACTCATTTATATAATTAATAAATATTGATTTGGTGCTGTTGTGTAAAGTTTAGAGTGAGATTGCTATGATGTTGACTTACTTGCATGGTAAATTTGAAACTTCTAATTTAGTTTCCCTGTTTAATGAATGCTGTATGTCAGTTAGGCTTAGGATGAGATATATTTTTTGTTTAGTTTTTTCAATATTACAATGTGTAATGTAAATTAACAATTAATTATTTTAGAAGATCATGCTTCTTGGTGAATTAATAATTTGTTAATCATTTTCATTTAACTTGAACGTTTGATATAATTAACAACAGCAACAACCAAACATTCAACAACAACAACAACAATCATCCAACAACGAGCAGCATCAACAACTGAGCAACAAATCGCTACAGGCAACAACAGCATTCAAACCTACAACAACATAACAGAACTTGCGTCCAAATGCTCAACAACAAACGCGACAGATTTCAACAACAACAACTCCTATCGTGCTCAAAGAATTTATTTTGTTTATGGTTTAATACAATAAAATATCTATAAATATGACTTGCAATCAAAGATTCAATAGCATCAGATAGTATAATAATATTAGGATGCGTGTAGCCAGGGTTATGGTTGACCAGTTTGATTTACTGATCTACATGCTTTACTGATTTAATGATTTACTGGATTTAGCTGCTTTAGGGTATGTAAAATGCAAAAATTTTTTTTAAGTTATACACTAAAAAGGAATATTTTTAGGTAAAAACAAAATGTTAACCAGAAACAAATAAAATTAAATGAATAATTTTGAATAAAAAATAAGTTCGAAAATATAAATTAAAAATAAAAATTTTTAAAAATTAAATAAAAAAAATTAAAACACAAAGTGTAAATGTAAAATAAAACTTATAAAAAAAAAAAAAAAAAATATGTTAGAAAAATAAATTGAATAAAAATTTAAAATAAAAAAAATTGGAAAACACAAAGTATAAATGTAAAATAAATATCTTGTAAAAAATATATATATACAAACTATATTTTAAAAATTAACATAAAAAATAAAACACACAGATGTCAATGTATAAAGCATATAAAAAAAAGTTAGAAAAAATAATTGAATAAAATTAAAATTAAAAAAAAATTACACAAGTATAAATGTAAACATAAACCGTAAAAAATAGTCTAGAAAAATAAATTTAAAATATAAGAACAAAATAAAATAACAAAATAAACTCACAAGTTTAAATGTAAAATAAAAACTCTATAAAGTTAGGAATAAAATTGAGATGACAAAACAAGAAAACAAATAATGTATATTGTTAACGTTATAATACCATTAGTAATACGACATTTAAAACTATAGAATGTTGAAACTGTCGTTTTGTTTAGAAAAACGGATTAGCTTTGCAAGATGCAATGCAATTGACGACATGTACAATGTTAGAACAGAAGCAGTTTTTTGTGAACAGTTTTAATGTTTATAATAAAACGAATGTTCTAACTAACGTCGGCTCACCGCACGGCTCCAGCAAATCGGTTGCCGTATTCGCCAAAACTGCGAGCGCTCCCTTCTCCGGACCTATTTCCTTTCATCTTCCTGGTCCTATCCATCCTTCTTACCTTTTCTTCTTCCTGATTTGCACATTCTACAGCGATTTTTTTCCAGTCGGACCCCCCTCCGATTGTGGTCCCAGACACCCTTATGAAACTTCACAATCCTCATTATTCGGATCTACATACCTTATAAACATATATTTTGATAAAATAACTATAATCTAAAAGGAATATTTAATTAACTTAGACACCTGCACCGGCTTCCCCCAGCTCCGGGCCGCGATCCCAACATCCGACTCCTCCTTTCTCGTTTCTCCCCTTCCTGCCTTCTTTCCTTCCTTCTTCTCGCTTCTTCCTTTCTTCAATGCTGTTTTTGCATTCCATGCATTTGTTTTTTCAGTCGGGACACCCTCCGTTGGGGGGTCCCAGACACCCTTTACCGACTTATAACCGTCATTTCGAGATCTATAAACAGTTCATACACATATATAAAATACATAATATGGATTTTTTAAAAGTTCTTCGAATTCAGGCCCTATAACACTCCTCTCCCGGCTCCAGCACCGGTTGCTGATGCCAACTCGACTCCTCTGACTCAGACCTCTTCCTTTTCCTTCTCTGACTCTTCCTTCCTCCATCCTTCCTTCCTTTTTCCGCCATTCTTCCTTTCTTCTTCTCTGTTTTGCATTCCATGCATTTCTTCTGTTTTTCTTTTTTCAGAGGGGACCCCCCTCTCCGGGGGGAAATCCCTGAACTCCGAAGCCGAATCCGACTCGGAAATCCTTCTCAGCTCCGAATCCTCTTACCATCCTCTCACAAATTTAGCCCTTCTACTATCAATTTAATTTTTAGCGGGCCCTGCGTCCCACCGGGGGACGCTGGGATTAGATCGTAACTTCCCTGGGCTGGTGCGGGGCCACTTACGGTTAAGATACTATTTTATATAGTTATAATTTTATTTATTTATTTTTATATTGATTTTTTATTAATTTATTTTTTATTTATTCTATTATATAATTATTAATTTTTTTATTTTTTTTTTTATGTTTTCGAAAAAAAACTGGGGTTTTTTATCGTCGAGAAGGGTAGTGCGACCCCTTTTACCGTGTGAATTTTATTCAAAATTTCCCACGAACAGTTGTAAGTACCATTAGTCTCAACGTGCGATTAAGTTCGCGGCACTAAGTATTCTTTAAAAATAAATTTTACATATTTCGAATTATAGTTTTTTTTTAGGTGTAACAACTGTAACAGAATGGTAGAAAAAAGCAAACGAGGATTTCAACATCGATTTAGGGGTAATACGATCTACGATAAATCGGAATTTGGAACCATCAAAAAATGAATCTACACCAATCATTTTTAAATAAAAAAAAAACCTTCTCTTAGGAACCAAAAAAAGAACCCTTTTGGGGGGATGACCCAACCCTTCTCCTTTTTGGGGTATATAACGCCTTGAGATTCAGGTGTCAACCACTCTGAAGTCGGTCTTCCAGTCCTTAAAATTCGGCTCTCATCGACAACACCAGAAATCGTTAAGGGTTTAATTACCTATAACGAATATAACCATAGGGTAAATCCACAAAGATGGTAGGAGTCGGGGTCTCTCGGCAGTTGCGGTTAGTTTTCCCCCCCTTACTACTTTATGAATGAAAAAATGTGTATCACGCCAAATTCTATAAAGTGTAAAAATTTGATTCTAATCTGATGAATAATAAAAAAGTTATATATATGCCAATCAATTACTTGAATTTTCCTTTTTTTATCAACTAAAAAACGAAATATCTCGATAACTTTTTTATTACGTATCCGATTCAGTTTGTACTTTGTGGGACAAATTTTTTTTTTATTTTGTTGGCCAGTGTAATAATAATAATAATAATAATAATAATAATAATAATAATATAATAATAATAATAATAATAATATAATAATAATAATAATGCCTGTGTATCCGATGTTAAAAATAATATTTTTTATTACAAATTTTGTTTGGCAATGTAAAGTATTGTTAGAAATTGCTTTGTTAACAGCTGTTCATAAATTAGAAACTTTGCTATGCTAGCATTTATTTGCAGTTCGGTATGTTAGAAAGGATAAATTATAATAAAGTTTTGTTTTGTTAAAAATTACTATGCTAATGTCAAATTAACATTGATATGATATAGATATGATAGAAAAATATTGTTAAGTTATGTATTGATTGGAAATGTTAGCTTATTACAGTTGATATGCGAGGAACTTTGTTGATATCACAATTTATTCATGCGTAAGGTGTGTTAGGTTTGCTATTATACATTATGTTCCTAGTTGAATTATTGTTATATCAGCTTTATTCATAAGTTTAAACTTTGTTAATAATGATATTTAAAAAATAAAAGATTTTAAAAACAAAATGTTTTTATTAGATTTTATGCTACGCTCATACAAAAAAAAAAAATTTTTTTTTTGTATTTTACAAACAGAAGTGACCAGATGTTTATTGGTTCTCTGTAAATCAAGATGTGAGACAGTATTAATAATAATAATAATAATAATAATAATAATAATAATAATAATAATAATAATAATAATAATAATAATAATTATAATAATAATAATATATTTGTGTATAGTTGACAGGCCGAAGAAAACAAACTTTTTAAAAACTTTTTTAACGTTAATAGGTGATTCTTATGGTTTTATTGTTGCTGATTACATATCTGACCTCAGTTTTGTCCTATCACCTACAGTTCCGTCATAGTGGGACATCGTTACAAGCTAGAAAATTAGCGGAATATACTATAGGAATGTCGAGTAAAATAGTGTTACAATATGTAGAAACCTTTTAATTACTTCTAAGCATGAAAATAAAGTAAAATAGTTACAATATGTAAAAACCTTTTAATTACTTCTTAACATCAAAATACCTTTTTATCACATAGGCTTATATGTCCATTTCTTTATATTTCCTTTCCCTTTTCTCCCTGAAACTTGTGGTATTGGATTTTCTCCTGTGAATCGCTTGCTGAACTTCTGGGTAAAAAGAACAGCAATTGTCTCCTATTATAGTGGTATTACAGCGGCTCTGATACCTTCTTTCCATCATTTTGATATCCTGATGGAAACGTTCACCCTGCTCCTCTCTCACATCCCCCAAATTGTCGGAAAAAAATGAAGGTGACTGTTCAAAAAGTGAATCTTCAGGCTCATCAAACATTCTAACTCTTTGAACTTCTCAAGCACGTTTGCTACAATAGAAATATACTGTGGGTCCTATTCGTTGCCCAAGAACTTGCTTACAAACTGCTTGAATGATACCCAAGTCTCCCTCTCATTGACTTTCATTTTGGATTCAAAGTTGGAATCAAACATTAATTTCCGGATATCAGGTCCAACAAACACGACTATCAATTTTGCTTCTGATAAATGGGGAAACTTCTTGCAGAGATACATGAAACATTGTCCATCTTTGGATAGGGCTTACACGAACTGTTTCATGAGGCCTAAATTTATGTGTAGAAGTGGCAGCAGAATGTGTTCCGGATGCACGAGGTTCTTGCCCAGAATGTTCTTCTCTCCAGTCTTTAAAACTTGTCTTGTAGGCCAGTTTTTTCTTAATCAATGTTGATCCCTCGCCCTGCTATCCCATTCACATAAGAAACATGGGAATTTGTCACCCCACTTTACGGCCCAAGGAGCATGCATAACACATTCAAATCGCTACATACCTTCCAACCATGAGCGGAATAGTTTATTTAATTTAAAACTATCAAGGTTTTCCTAACTTTCCTTCATATTACAGAATGAGCAACAGATAATGATGCATAGGTGTTACCATTGTGTAATAGAACCGTTTTTAAACTATTTTTAAAGGAGTCTTTGAAAAGCCTCAATTTTATAGTCTATTCCGAATTCATTTGTCAAACCGACTACATCTGAGCAATATACTAAATCATTAGTTTGTTGAAAATGTTGAGCAAATTGCTGTTCTCTTCTCCTGTATAAAATAATGTTTGTTCCTTTTACCAAAAGGTTCTTTTCCTCGAGTCGAGGCAAGCAGCGTTTAGCTTCTCCTTGTTTAGACACCCATTCCTGACCAAAAAATCATTAACCTTCGTAAATCTGAGTAAACCATTACTTAGGTTTTAACATTTTTCTAAAATGTACATTTTACTCTTCATCAAGGTTTGTTCATCATCAGACTGGGCTCAACTAGATAATTTCCAGTGTAACATCATCAAAAACCTCTAGTGGTGTAGGCACAGGAGATCTGGACCATGGCCTACTGGCCGAATGGCAGACGTAGGTTAGGGTACCAAGGCTATTACTTTGTGTTATTTTTTTTTGAGTTGTAACCGGTAACATTCAACCCTACAAAGTAACAATCATTAGAATGGTTTCTTTGACTCTCTCCATATCATCGGAACAGCATATCTTTAAGTGCCTTTTCTTTCTTTCCCTTTTTGTAAATAAACACGCAATTTCCTAGACTTCTCCAACAAATACAATAGCATACCTTATGTGGAGCCCAAGACTTATCCTAATCACCGAGCTTCGTTCCAAACTATGAGAGGTAGTCTTTCCTAACGAACTCTGTAATGTTCCTTCGATGTTTCTTAACCACAAACTCACCACGAATATAACAAAAGCTATGAGGAGAGTTTTCACAACCACGACTAGCCATTGTACTCAACATATGCACTAAAATGTGGGAAACGTAGGCACCGATGACGTCACGATGCTTCTGCTATAAACAAACGAAAAAGAAGACGGAGAATCCATAGTGTATATAAAAACGATGAATTTGCTAACAATTTTTAAAAATATTTAGTTATGAATTATAAAAAAATTTTGGCCGACATAGATTTTTTTTTATTGTCATATTCGGATTCAGCACACTGAAAAACATAAGAATAAGGCAAATTCATTCAAAAAGATTTTTCATCGTTGGCATGTGTTATTTAAACTTTAATTTTGCTATAGACTTTTTTTTCATCAGTAAGAAAGTTTGGAAAATTTAGCGCTAAGTGTATAGTGGAATTTAGATATTGAGACAATCGCAAGAAGTTGTTCCTTGCTTCATCTAAATTAAAAAGGATATCAAATATTAATGATAGTACTAGTCGGGTAGGAGAATCTTTGTACATATACGATTTCCTGACTCCACGGTGCTTTCCTATAATAAACGAATTAAAAAGAAATGAAAAAGACTTTTAGCAGTTCGGATTTTCATTTCTTCGTAAGAAGCGGTAATATTATGTGTAGCTTCGGCAATTAAACCTATTTACTTTCTCAATGACGTGACAGCTATTACGGAAAGATTTGATCAATAAATTAGTGTTTATTACCAGTAGACTATTCACATTACTGTTTCAATTCATGTATAGTTAGAGATTTTTATTTTCTCTTTGGCATTAGTATTACAATGGAGAATATTATTATTATTATTATTATTATTATTATTATTATTACATTAAGTAAATTAGGACAAACTGGAGATTAACGTGTGAAGTAAGCTCTGAAAGTGAAACGCTTTAGATAAAATACCTTACACGATATCTCTTAGAAACCTTTTTAATTTATTTGATTCAATTGAGATGAGATAGATTTATATTGAGAGTAAACCTTTTTTACGAAGATAAAAGTCTAACGTGAATATAAGACAATTAATACACAAGATTAATAAGTAAGACAGAAATAATAGGGTTTGAGTTTTGTAATTATAAGATATATGAACGTGCTAGATATGATGAGGATCTGATTGAAATATATTAGAGTCATTACTGAAACTACCGGTATATGTTATTTCTATTGTCTCAAACTACAATAAAATATATCGAGAAAAATTAAGGTACGATGGGCTTAGTGGAAATAAAGCTCCAGGTCATCGGTTATCTCAGGTATCCAGGGAGTCCAAAGTGTAGTCGAATATAAATATAGATATGTGTTGTCGAGTGGAACTGATTTTTCAATAACGGGAAGATTAACAATAATTGCCTACAAGTGACAATAGAAAGTTTCACAGAGAGAAGGTTAATGATAATGCGAATATGAACTTTAGGTAAACAAAACGCTTTCGTCATACTCGGAATCACCCTTTTTATATATATACCTATATATAGCACTTATAAACAATCAAAAATAGATATCAACTAAACATGCTGTGAGGTGTCATAAGAACGCAAGAATATTAAAATCACCTATGAGCATATAGAGATCGCCAAATATATAGCATCACTCGCATAAGGAATAACATCACTCATCATCAACCACAGTAGATCAACTTTCTTTTTAATTCACAATATAATCTGCGTCACCATGACAAGTACTGGGGTAAGCAGGAGATAGCGTGAAACATGAATGATATTAACAATGCTCAATCAATATTTTTGTTAAAGATAAGAATCAAAACCGCATAATTAGAAAATGAACGATGAATGAGGAGAGTCAAAGTACGAAACATGCTTAAAAAAAAAAGGCCTAGAAGTGTACACAGCATCGGAAGTGCTACAAGCTGAAATTTGAGAGAAGACCCAAGCCCTATACTCTAATACATTCATTATGTTAACACTGCGTCTTACCTCTTAATTAAGATGGCGTAATCTTTCATAGGCGCACGACACTGTATATAATAATATCCCACGCCTATGGTAGACTGCCGACTGAGCTCTCACGAGGACCACTTCACGTCTGTGCTGATCGTCGCGCTAAGCTAGCGTCGGAGCTTTATCGTGTCCTAGAATCGTGCAGATCCAAATGAAAGAGCGGTCGGCCTGCGAACACGTAGGTTGGCGTGGTTTGGGATAGCCGGCCTTAAGTTTGATTTCCTATAGAGCCCCCCATGTTACCCCCTGAGAAGGGGATAAAGCACGTTAAAAGGAAGCTTTTTTTTTTTTTTAAATAATATAACTTTAGAAGAAATTGCAATATCATGTCAATAAATGAATCGAAAAGAGGGTGAGTGTGTGAGGTGTACCAACAGGTTTGAGTGCAAGTACTTCTAATTATTATGCAGAAAATGTAGTCAGATGAACAAGAAGCTATTGGAGAAGAGGATGAATGCAAAATTAGCACAATTGACATCATTTTGAGATTTGCCAAACGGTGCGCTGGAAAACACATAAATATATATTAAACTATATTAATAGAGCAATTTTTTCTGAAAAGAGAGGAGGAAGAGAACCAGAAATATTATTTCATTTTCTTTGGGAAAATGGAATTTATAGTGTTATGGGCAATAGATTAATTATTCATGATTCCGTTATGATATACACATGTAGTATGAGTTTCATATATATATATATATATATATATTGCTAGTACCTATATATATATATAGTATATATATAATATATATAGTATATATACTATATAATATATTCACATAGACTTTTTCTTCGTCAGTCCGTCTCCCAGACGGTTGCTTCCCAACACATACTATACAACTAGTACTACTATAATATTTCAGCTAGGCCGTAGGCCGCGTGGCATCTTTGCAGCCAGTCATTCGCTAAGTTCCCGTCTCTGGAATGTCATATATAAAATCAAAACCAATTTTTCTTATAACTGATTCCACAACCTGCATTAGTACACCCTCCAACTCTTATCCCAAATTATTCTGGAGATGAAAGAGTACAAAAAAAAAAATTTGTTCTAAAGCGTCGCCAAATTCTATGAAACTATTTACCTATATAGTAAAATACCAAAAAATTTCATTCTAACTATTTACCATTACCGTTCAAACTATTTCCTTTTTGTGTTTCTATTACTATCTCTTCTTATTTCTGTATCCAAGTTCATTTAACTCTCCATACTGATGTATCGTAGTCTATTTATAGCTACTTATTTTTGAATCGCATTTAGGCTTACATACATATATATATATTACCATTAAGCAGCAGGTTAATCAACTTATCACATCATCACAATACAATAACACTAGACGAGCAGCACTCTAAGACTTAGTCTACTTATACATATTCTCACCCTAAAGTGAATATTAAATTGAGCATATAAATATAACTACTAAGCCTCCCTTACCTATAGCATATTCACTATAATATCTTACCTTTATTCTGAATATTAATTGGTACATCATTGGCCAGCCGCCTCCGTATACCACCATCTATTTGTCGAGTGTATACCACACCAAACATATACTATAGCATTGCAATAAATTCACAGGACACACTCAGTCACTTTTCGCAAGCTGTTCAGACAAATAACATTTCTATTGCGAGATACTTCTGACAACCGCAGAAGGCACCTATTTGTGCCTGCATCGGGATGAATACTCATACTCTAAAATAAATTAATTTTCATACCATATTATTTATAATCATACTACTCTCACGTTTATCTTTCAGATACCCATCGTTTAATACAGCATCCTCTCAATATTTCTACCAATACCTCTCTCAAACTCTCTCTTCCAGATTCCACAATCTTATCGTATACAAAACATCATTAGGTACTGGAAAGCATACTGCTCTGTCATTAATCTTCTCTAAAAATTCTAGAGCAGTAGTAACGAGAGCAAGAGTTACCAAAATATTTGTTTTTTTTAAATTATGCTCTGGAGAAAATGTATATTTTTTCTTTTATGTCCCTTGTTAGGGGGTTCGAGCCGATGGAGGGACATATAAGAGGGGGGACCGAAATGTCGCTACTCCAGTCTCACACCCTCATTATAACAGGTAGTCGGGTAGCCGTATGACTATAAGTACTCCCCTGACTATCACATATTTCCTAATTTGTGGGTTTATCACTTTGGTGATATCTTAGTGTATAAATAAGAAATACCGAGACATTGGCATACTATTTGAAGTTATCCTATTCCGAGTGATGGATATGTATCCTTATCGTTATCTTACTCAAAAATTATCATTATACATACATAGTATTTTCACATAAATATTTTAACATATATTATTTTAATTATTGAAATAGTTATATTATTTTATTTTTTAATTTCATGCACATATATATATATATATATTATTATAAATATATATATAATATTATATATATATAGGTTATATTATATATACGGAGAGGAAGAGTCTCCCTAATGTATAGGATAAATATATTTTTATTTTTCATGTATTGCTTATTTATATATATTGATTTTTTTTGAGTTATATATCATCATGTTTGCTTTAATTCGGGAGGCGACCTATTAGGATATATTAATTAGTATATATAATTATAATATAATTAAGCATATATAGTATGATATTATAACTATAGGTATATAATCTATTAAATCATACTTTAACCAGGAGGGGCATTTCGCCCTGTCAGTTGTGATCAGTATCTATTATTAATTCTATAATATATATTATAATATATAAGTATATTTATATGACTTCCTTTCATATATGGCCATAGAAAATGTATCGCTATAACCCTTAGATCACTTATATCATATAGAAATACACCATATAATGTCCTTTGGCGAATGTGATCTCATCCCTGACGCCAAGTCCATCATGAGTATTATAAATCATACTATCGTCTAGTGTAATGAGGTTTTGCACAGTCACGTTGTCAAGTATAGAACATAACAATAGTTCATCTTCTACTAATGTCCATTTTATGTATATATACCTCTAAAATACCTATTAACTGTTTCCGTAGTCAAAGTAAGCTCTCTATACAGATATGTATTATTTGACTTATCTCTCTCTATTAAATAAATGATTTCATATAAATAAAACTAAAGTAATAATGGTAATAGTTATAATAATATTTATACAAGCAAAATAGGATAGGAGATACTATACTAGGAGTTGCTGCCCGTGTCGCCTATATATTATAAATAACACTTATATATTATATGACGAGAAAATCAGCTTTCACTATTAAAAATAGTAGTGCTTCTTAGTGAATATATAAAATAATATATCCATCATTACTTTGGATAACACTATTATATTATTCAGTTTTGCATATTCATTATAATAAGCTATAAAATATCTAAGAATCTGTTTTTTATATAATATAAAAAGACGTAAGCTTAAAAATATGTTATTGTTTATACTTATACTTATGACCCTTTATGACTAGGACTACTTTATTATATTATATTATTATGGATATTATATTCATAAGCGTGTGTATGTGAAATTATATGAGTTTTATATTACAGTACTTATATTTGATAGAGTAACTAATACTGAATTATAATATTTACTAGTGAAAACACCAAAATTATTGAGTAAATTAATAATATATAGAGTACACTATAAAAAATAACTTATAATCTCCAATCCACAGAGATAGATAATAATAATAGATAATAATATTAATTAATTAATTTAAATATAGAATAAATATTGAATAAATAATAAATTTATTTAGAAGAATAATATATATTTAAATTTAATAATAAGTCATAATAAATATATAATTAAATTTCTTATTATATAAATTATTAGTATTACTATCATTAAATGAGAGGTCAAACTTCACAAATATATATTTATTTATCTAGAAAATTTTGCCATTTTAGAGATATATATTTGTGTAATTTATATTTATTTTTAATAATATTTCATACTTTATTAAGTAGTAGTATAGTTAATAATTTAAAAATATAAAGTTAGGAGACTTTAATTGACTCTTTTTGTAAAACACTTTTAAAATTTTAATTATACGATGAATATCCCATTCGTGAATTCAATAAATAATAGTTTATGATTTATAATTTCTTTAATCATTATTTATTTAATATTTTCCGAGTCCTGGAAGTATTGAACGTAATCTTAATAAGTAGCTACTAATATTCCTTTTAAATACGAGATAAATATTTGCTCAATATAGGGAGAATGTGAAGCGACAATTTATGAGATGTAAGCTGCGCATGTTATTGTCATTCAATAATTATATATATATAAGTAATTATTATTAATCATAGTTATATTTACAATAGTACTTGGAATGGTTATGGTAGTAATAATGATTAAGTAGTAACTCGATTGCAATCCTGTACTTACATCGAATCATATTTACAGAGTATTAAACCATGTGCAGTCTCAAGCTGCATATATATTATATATATAAAATTATATAATATAATTCATTTTAATTGGGGAGGAATAATTTGGTTACATAATAAAAGCTTTGAATTAATTTTTTTATTATTTTATTTTCAATTGGCTATATATATAATTAATAATTATATACATTATCATTATATATATATATAGTAATATATAATATAATAATATAATATTATTGGATAGATAATTATAAAGGAATAGCTATTTAAACCAATGAAAAAATAAATAAATATATAAAAAAATAATATATATATATGTAGTTATACTATATATACTGATATGGATGATTCATTGTGATTTGGAATGTTGTAATAACAAAACTAGGTTTATAGGAGGTATAGTTCTAATATAATTTTACTCAGTAAGTGGAGATGGAGAGGTCAAATATTAGTTATATACCTTTATATATAGGCCACCCTTCAAAGACATAGAGTAAGTTATTTATAAATATATTAGGTAAATTAAGCGCATTATTGTGAGTATGTATATGTAGGAAGAATAAATTGTTGTAATTAATGTATTTTTGTTAAACTATTTTATAATATGGTATACATAATATGGAATGAAATACTATTTAAAAATATTTTGAGGAGAAGAAATAATGATATATGGCGTATTATTAGAAATAGGTAAGTAAGGATGATGTGTAGATTCAAATCTAGTTAATCATTGTAACACAAATGCATTGGGGGAATAATCGTAATGGATAATGAAGTAAATAGAAATATAAAATTTGATATATATAATATTAAATGGATTTGTTGTAAATCACAAGCGGCGTATATATATAGGAAATTTGGAAATAAAATGATTGGAGAGTTTATTTTTAATCTCATCGAGATCATTGTATGTGCCAGGTGTTAGTCAGTAAAATCTTTGCGATGGGTAGAGCGTCCGCATTCCCATTAGTAAAAGAATGGGATCATGTGACGTCTAAATCGCACTGATATATATAACGGATAGAGGTGATAGCGTGTTATCGAATTATAAATGAAAGTTCGTAAATAAGGTTATATATATATTTAAAATTATTTATTATTAATATTTATATAAGTCGGGAGTAGAGTAAAAACCATATATAGGGTGAGAATTAGTGGTATGTATTCATCAATACTCTGGCAGATGTTAACCAATTGTATGTAGTGAGAATGAATGGGATTTATAGAAAGAAATATTATAGTAGGATTAGGGTAGTGAAACAAGGGAAGGTTAGAATGATTATATAGTGAGATTATAGCGGATGTATGAGTTGGATAAGGGATCACTACACTATAATGTTCACAATGAGGTATCAGGATTGAACTGGTGGCCACCCACGGCCCACAGAAGAAGGTGCGTCCAATGACTGGGTTTTGTGAAGAGAATAGAATAAATTCAATTCTCCAGTGGGTCAGGGAGATCCTGTGATCTGATAGTGAGTATTAGGGAGGAATATTCTAGGGAAAATTTAGGATGTGAAAATGAATATTCAGTCCATAAAAGAAATAAAAAAAACTAAATAAAAAGATAGTCTTTACATTATAAATAGTCACTAGATATTACATAACAAAAGTCATAAGTAGTAAATTATTATCTATCGTATCAGAAGATAAGTGATAGAAGTTTACTGGAGAGTAATCAGATAAGACGATTGGGAATAACGGTGTTAGAAAGGATGTTAATGGAACACCTTACAGTAGGAAAATGACGACTAACGAATGGGGTCCGTTGGGTACAGGATCAAAGAAGTTAGAGGACAATGTATAGCAGCAAGCTTTCTTTTATCATGCAACAAAATTACAGATAGAGTAATGGTGCACCGTGACATGAGATGGTATTGTGTTAGCAGTATTGGTCTGTGAGAGCGCCTAAGTGACTGAGAGACATGCATAGTATTTCGACTCTAGCGATGACCAGCTCTTTCGTCTGTGAGGAGGGCAGACACTCACGAATGTGTCACAGAGGCTATAATATACCCTAGAGTGTCGCTACTGAACGCTTTGATACAACACTAGTTTCAGTATGCAACATCTATGCCACAAATTTAAGAGACCGAGAGAGACGGAAGCGCTTGAGCGGCAGAGCAGAGAGAAATCAGGATGGAGGCGACCTATTGCCGAGAATGGCCATAGCGAGGGAGGTGACTCGTATATACGGATCCGAAAGAGAGGGTGCGCGAGGTGTGGCGCTACATGTGCAGGCAGATCTCTATGAGCCAGTAGCCCCTCTGCGGTGAGACAGGGTGGTCGCACATAGATAGTATAGATTTGTCCTCTTATCTCGAGAGTGTAGGCGGAGGACTGTTAAGCAGCGAGCGATAGAAACGGAGTGAGCAGTCAATACGAATAGTGCTTTTAAATAGGGGAGGGTAGAGTTGCTGGAGGGCTGCTGAGTCGAATCTGAATAAATAGGGGCATAAGAGTGATGCGGTTGCGGTTAAGGATTATCACAATGCAGGAGAAAAGAGCAATCATTATATGCCTGAGTAACTACACAGTGTTATTAAATTGTCAGTAGTATATAAATTGAAGAGGACGAGGGGAACGTGGATGAAGTACTGGAGAGTAAGGGTAAGCGCTATATAAAAGAGACATGCAGATGCCTCACATAATCTCCCCAATGGCTTCCTGTTTAGTACAGTGCAGAATTAAACACTGGAGTAATTACTACCTCGAGTGGAAACGGTCGCGAAGTAATGAGTGATTGCGGAACGAGAAGATAATCCCTATAAGAAAATAAGACAGCAAGGGTGCTATAGATTTGGGAGAGAGGTTAGAAACAGCGGAAGTAAATGAACGTATTAGAGGGAGTTGTTTGGTGTGGATAATTGGGGTAAATGAGAGATATATAATAATGATATTACGTGAGATGGGTTTTGGTCATGAAGATAAGGGATGACATGACAGACTGGGGTCGGGAGTCAGAATAGCCAACGACCCTTGCACATAAGATGAACGGCATCACCGTTTGTCAGATAGGAGAGATGTTGAAGTAGGATGTGAAAAGACAGAGTAATACGTAGCACACACTGGAGACGAGGATAAGGGAGGAACCACTGCGATATAGCGCAAAGCTCGCACAGGTGAGTTAGAGTAGATAATGTAAGTCGGAGGATTGAAAGAGCAGATTAGACTACCACTTGTGCGCATGGAGAGATGATGAATAATATGCTTCACGTTTCGTAAGTGAAGAAAGTACTCATCGAAGATAGAAAGGGCATAAACCTAGGAGGTAGAAATGGTGTGAGTTTTGTGAGGAGGTATGGATTGTAGCCCACCTGGGCCAATGAAAGAACTCCCACATTGCGAGCGGGATTTAACTTCAAAGGCCACCACGTGACGATCGGAAAGCTCACGAGTGAGAATATCGAGGATGCGGTATGGAGGCCGGAGTCTACACGAGGTGGTTGAAAGAGCACGTCGGGAGGCGCGTAACTGCATGATTATTCTTCTGGAAGCTGGGGCAGCAACAGTCCATGTGCATCGGCATTACGGTGGTACGGTAGAGAGTACTAAAGGAGGGAGACTTGCGATCAGCCTACCCCAAGATTTGGGCGAGGCGATATTGACGATAATAGCTTGGAAATTCCGAGATGTATCAGATTATTCCCTCACATTTCAGGACACTCTGAAACATCCAGACAGATTTTAAGGCTTCTTGGGTCATTTTGAGAGGTCTGAGAACATCTTAAAATGTCCAAGACCTTTTGGGACATTTTAAGACGCAACGGACATTCTTAAGCATTCCAAGACATTCTAAAATATGTCCGAAGATTTTGGACATTCCGGGATATTCTGAGAAGTCCATGGATATCTTAAGACGTCTTGGTACATTTTGGGATGCCTTGTGATATTCTGAGATCCAAGAATATTTTGAGATGTAACGGAGCATTCTGAAACGTCACGGAACGTCGTAAGTGTTCTGGGATATTTTGAGACGTAATGGTATATTTTAAAGTCTCCCTGAATATTCTGAAGAGTCCCGAAATGTTTTAAGACATCCTGAAGCATCTTAAAGTATTCCAGGACATTTTGCAATGCTGCGGGAAATTTTAACATTTATATGAGAAACATTCATATTTCATGATTCTATTATACATGAAAAATATTATTATATATATAAATTTACCATCCATCAATATTTTGCCAAAAATATATTTATATCATTAATAAGAAAATTATATCATATATATTTATTACTTATCATAATACCTATAATATCATTTAAACTACATTTCCCAAAGGAATATTATCGCTTTCATGAAAACTAATCATATTTCTTGATTCTATTAAAGATGAAAAATATTATTAAAAGAAAACAATCAATAACAATTGATAATATACTATATATAATATTGTAGTATGAGGATATGACCGGACTGTTTTATAAATAAATTGTGTAATTATATTAAATATAAAAAGAATATTTTACTTAGTAAAAACCCATATTATATCTTAGCTCTTTTGTATATATCGTAAGAAAAATAATATAGTTATTTTTATTATTATGTATATCACTATATATTATATATATGCTTCTTTGAAGAGAAAAATAATATGAAAAGGTAAAATTTAGCATTTTCAAGCTTAAATTTCGAAAAATATATCTCCACCCCCAATTTTTTTTTTTTTTTTTTTTTTTTTTTTTTCAAATTTCTCACATTTCGTATTTCTGTCCACTTGTCGCCAGGTTGTCCACATGTTTCTGACGCACTTTACGGCAGGCGGTTTGTCAAAATGTCACTAAATCCCGCATAGATTTTTATATAATGGGAAGAATGGAATTTGAATGACATTACTTTTTTAACAAATTTTTTAACTTTTTTAATTTATGCGAAAGATTTATTAACCATATATTAATATAAATTCGAGTAGTTTTACTGATTGGAATGAGTCTTTTTTTTAATATTTTATACTAATAATATTCGTTATCAACTCTAACGTAAAGATAGACAATGACGCAGGTTTGATATGACGTAGAGTGTGTGTGTGTGTGTGTAGGTGAGGGTGTAGGTGTGTAGTGGTGTTAGGTGAGGGTGTACGGTTGCTGCTCATGTTAGTATGCGATATACCTGTTGTGCGTAGCGTGTGTGTAAGTGATCCTGTTAGGTAGTATGGGGTGTATGTTGTATAGTGCAGAGAGAGGAAGCCAGAGAGATGTATAGAAGATGAGATAGAAGTAGAGAGAGAGAGAGAGAGATCGAGAGAGAAGAGAGAGAGAGAGAGAGAGAGAGATTGAGATTAAGCTACCGTAATTTATAAGTTCGGAGAAACACTGCCTCATGCAATAAACTTTGGGAAACACTGATGAATCACATTTATAATAATATACAATTTTTTATCTTTAAAATATAAATTAAAACCAGAGCTTCGAGGCCAAAAGATTTTGGGCTGGGGCTGCTGAGTCGTAATCTGGAAATTTTGAAATTGTGGAGCAGGAGCCGGCCAAAAAATATATATACACTGGTTCTGCTGCCTGATTCTGATTATGCCAACATGGTCACATCAACTGTTGAGATGAGATATTGACGTTGCTTGACTTTGGTTGGTTGTTCCTGCTTGTAAACCAGAAGCACTCCAGCGAAATACCATAGAGGTTCAACTCCAACCGACACCACTTCTATGAGATTTAAATAAGTACAATGAGTTTCGAGAGATGTTTTTCCAGAAACACTGAACAATCGAACTCAAGGACTTCACACACTGTTATTATTCTCAATGATGACTTCTTTCTTGGAGAAGCGGACTGGAGTAGTAGTAGAGTATCCTGTACATTTGTCTAAAGGCGACGCTATTGTGAATGGTTCGAATCCTGGCGCGGGTGAAGTTTTTCTCCGTATTATTATAGATAAATAGTATATATACGTTCAGTAATCATCATTATTTATATGATATATATATATATATATATATATAATATATTAAATTAGTATAATATATATATATATATATATATATATATATATATTATAATAATATATATATATATATATATATATATATATATATATATATATTGTTGCAGTGGCAATTCGTAGAAAACGCAGGCAATTAGATATTTTTTGGTACCTTTTTTTATATATAATATACTTCTGACACTCTATATTTGCAATTTAACTATTTTATTACTTTAAGGCGTAGGATAAGATGACATAAGCGTGAGGCTTTGTATTTTGATTTCTGAATTTTTTTTTATCGTAAAAAGTGACATTTCATCTTTTTCGCATTATTATTGTGACTTCGCTAATTTTTTTAAACAGGAAAATTCTTTCAGACGTATTAATTTATTAATTCATTTATTATTTATTTACAATAATAATAATTATAATAATATAATAATTCAATCAATATGATAATAATAATAATAATATAATAATAATAAATATATATTAATGAGCACTACATAATATAAAATATTGACTAGAGAGATTATGCTCTAATCTTCTGTAATTTGATTTTCCAACTAATGTAAATACAAAATTAATATATTTGGAATCAGCGGGAAAAGCTTTAAGAAGGGGTTTTTAATGTTTTTTTTTTTTTTATAATTTACAATATTTATTACTGTCGGAAATTATTTAAAAAAAAAATTATTTTAACCATTTAGGGGGCTCGACCGACGGGAAGAGAGGTTCTCCTCTCCCTGTCAGTTCCACTGGAGAGGAACAGAGAGGACCCCTACCCTGCCGATCCTTTCTAAGCTAGTCACCTATTGGCAATCAAGTTTTAATAGATAAAAGAAACGAGTTGGCGCAATTAATGAATGTGAGCGAAACCGTATCCACTTACTAAGAAATGTACTTGAACCTCGAGCCAAGTGATAATACCCCCTTTATATATAGTGACGATTATAACTAAACTTTTTTTTTTTTTATTTTAAATATTTCCGACGTAATAATAATGTAAAAAAAAAAAAAAAAAAAATAAAAAAAAAAATACAAAAAAAAAAATACATTATTTTAAAATAAATATAAATGTCCAGAAAAAATAAAAAAAAAATAATAAAAAAAACCATTCTTAAATAATTTTACTTGCTGATTTCAAAATCAGCACTAGGTTTCTTGAGCGCTTTTCTCGGTAACATAATGTCAGCTTTAGACACTGATTATATAATAGTATCCAACATATTATAATATTAATATATATATTATTATATATAATATATATAATATATTAATATATATATTATATATATATATACTTTATTTTATATTATATTATATCATATATTATTATATATATAATATAATAAAGATAAATTTTAAACATATTTCTGTGCTTCAGTACGTTAATTATAAACTCTCTAAGCAACCTTTTCGGACACTTTTGTGTTCAAAGTGCTTATTTTGCCCCTGCTTATATCTAAAGAAATTGCCTATATATATATAATATACTATATATATAATATATTATATATATATATATATATATTATATAACTACATTATATATAATACTGTAATATATATATCTAATAGATATACACGTTATACTATACTATATATATATATCTAATATATATAAATATACTATATATGATATATATAATATACATATTATATAATAAATACTATATATATATATATAAGTATAATATTAATATATATTATATTAATATACTATAATATATTATACTATATTATAACTATTATACTTAGAGATATATTTATATATACTATTGCACTATACCACAGTTGAATTTTTCAAACAAAGTAAAGTGTTCCGCCGGGATTTCGAGCAGCACACATGGTTTGGCAGTAACAAACACAAACGAATAACCCGTCTCTTTTCTTCTGAAGCTGGCCGAACGTTAAGAAGATGGGTTTATTCGTTCTCGCCTCGCAACATGCGTCGGTTCGAATCCCGGTGGAGACACTTTCACGTAATGTCTTTGTTATATATATATATAATATAATATATAATTAGTAGTTAGTATATTAAAAATCATAAGAGTATATCATTATATGTAAGTATAATAAAGTACTATATTAATATATAATATATATAATAATATAATATCTATATACTATTAATAATATCATATTATATATATAATAATATATATATATATATAATAATACTAATAACAGGAATATAAATAGATATTAATTTATTATATATATATAATATATGATTAAAGTTAAACAGAAGAATATAGCATACATTTAAAAATCACCTGAAGGGCGGGTCCTATTTTATGGGTAGCAAGCATTACCATTATTTTTAGGCCCGCTATCTTATAAAAATGGTGAATACCCAAAATTCTTAATTTTCAGCATATTTTGATCATACTAAAAGCAAACTGTAGAGTTTTTTACCTCTAAAACGTCGCTTGCGAATGTTTTTCAGTATCTATAGCTATTTCTTTTATATTTTAATTAAACCTATGTTTTTGACATTTTGAGCTTCACCTCCCACAATTTTTTTTCGAAATGACTTCAAACTTGAACCAATCACACATAATTATGGATTCTATTACCAAAGAATGTTAAAATCGGTTTTGTTTGATTTTGAGGTGAAAATTGATGCTCAGCAATGTCGAAATTCAAGACCTACTTTTTTTGTTTTTTAAAATGAAAAATTGCGATAATTTTTTTTTTTTGCCATTGCGATCAGGATTAAATTTTCAGAGCATATGTAGTAGGGGAGATACACATTTTTTATTTAGATAATTTCTGTGTATATGCAATATGTCTCGGATAGAAGCTAGCTTAGACAATAGGAATTATAAATCGATTTATTTAGGTTTTCTTCTTTATCTACAATTTCCTTATGTAAGTTAGGTTAGAGCATCTTCGAGAAAATAATTTAATTTATTTTTTAACACGTTCGATTATAATTTCACAAGTTGCTTCTTCTTAAGTTCTTACAATCAAATTTTAATGGGAAGTTATTATTTTTTCCTTCCTCTTTTATCTCTTTCAATTTAGTAAAATCACAATTTACTTTTAAACTCTTATTCTTTACACTTGAACATCCGTACTACATACAAATTTTCTTTTAACTTCTTTTCTTCTATTACATACATTTGGTAACGGTCGTACCCAGAGCCTCCTCGTTATCACTAAGGTCAAACTTAAGGGCAGATGCCTAGGGCGTGCAGAATATGAGGCGGCCCTAGGTGGCTAGAACGCGGCAGACAACTAACCCAAAACAAAAATTAAAAAAAAAAAAAAACCAAAAAAAAATAAAAAAAAAAAAATTATATAACTATATTTGTAGTATAGTAAATAAAGCAAGAAAATTTTGTGAAGATTTTCTGGTTAGCACACCTTAATAAAAAAAAATGTAATAGCTTTGCTTAATTATATTATATATATATAATATAATATAGTATATTATATAGCTATATATGAAGTATCATATAAAGAGCATTATATTATATCTCATTATAGTACAATTAATAGGTTTACAGGTTGCCACCACAGTAAGCATCATGCTAAAGAGCACATCTATTCGAGGAGGAGGGTGTTGAGCACGCCTTATAGAAGGTTTCTACACTTGAGACGAAAATTAACGCATATGAAGCACTGACGAAGCTTTGCGCAAGTGAGGAGATAAATGATTGCAACGGGAACACAGAAGGATGGAAGAGAATTCACAGATACGAGGTGTGGCAAAAAGATAGAAAGGAAGCCCAGCTCAGAGCGAACTAACCTGGAGTTATCAAATAGACTAGAAACTATGCGCAGACACATGCACCGCCTAGTATGGTCTTACGACGCCAGGGCGCCAGGGTTGTCGTATCAAGTGGGTGAGGTACACGTGAATGAGAAAGTTTTCCCCGAGTATACCTGCCTGCTGCGGTTACGTCTTGTGATTGTGGAAAAAGAGATAAAGACCAACTAATTCGTGTACGCCCGACAAAGTGCGATAGAGATCAAGAGAAGTGAACAGTACGGGAACAGTTTTATAGTCTGGTGTGGCTTTTGACTCGTGTATCCTGTTCATAAAGTCCGGGTGAAGAAACCCCCCCCCAGATATTTGAGAGTATGTACTACCAGATACCTAAGGAGCGGATGAAGGCCCTTGTTAGCGCTTGGAGTAACTTGAGAAAGGAAAAAAAGTTGCTCGACAGATCTAAACAGGAACTTCAACCTAGTTTCTCTTTGAAGCCGCCCTAGCAAGCGTTGTGATGTGTGAGTGCTCCAAACATTTTTTTTGTTTAATGTTAAGGCCAAGGATGTTTATATTCGTCAAACACGGAGAAGACGAGCAGACACCTTCGAAAGGAAATTTGGAAAGTTGGGAAAGTGTTTTAGAGAGGGAGCATTGTTAGAAGGCTATGACGTTTTAAGCGAATTGTAAATTTTCACAACGTTGAGGCAACCCCACCCGAAAATTCTATAATCCAAGGATCAGCGAGAATAGAAAATCGGAAAGATTGAAGACGAGTAGGTCTAACTCTACGAAGATAACAAGAGGGAAGCAGATTGAAATGAGTAGAGAATTGTTGGAGACGTGTGCGCCCTTCCACACTGAGGGGAAAGTGTTATTTTTGAGACATAGGAATTATAGTTGAACGATAGGCGGGGTCAGCACGGAGGCACATTCCCTCAAAATTCGGGTAGGAACGCCATCCGTCCACCCGCCTTCCTAACGTTCATAGATTCAGAAGAATATTTTGGTTTTACCCACCATTGCACCCGATCAAACGAAAGATCACTCGGCAATTAGGTACACCTTGAAAGAGAACGGAGGAGGGGGAGGAGAGGATAATGCCAGATAATCGTCCAGGTGGATTGTTAGAGGAAAATAAGGATACAAAAGAGATTTAGCCTTACTTATCAGTTTGGAGAATTATAGCAACAGAACCATCAGATCGAATAAGGGAGGAAGAGCAGATTTACAAGAAGTGTGTTAGAATGCAGGTTTTGGCGAATATCCGAAAGATTTTTCTAATAGGAGAATCTAAGGAGGTTAGCCCCTTCGTGTTGATGAACGCGCGCTTTGAGGCTCTCGTTACGAGTAATTCCCTGCAACGATTTCTAGCTGAATGGAAAAATTAGCAAGAGTGATATGAGAACGAGAATTTTTTTCCACACCCGATAGACACTGTCTCTAGCCTGAATGGCCAGAGGAGCAAGCACGATCGAACCTGGATTATGAGGAGAGAAAGATTAAATGCGAAGATAGGCTAAATTGAACCTGCTCATTATCTTCCCACTCACGATTGACAGTTCCCTACCTTACGGCAGGAACCGAGCCGTACCAGAGTCAAAACAGTCATTCCGATTATAGTTAGTGTAGAAGCGACGTTAAGCCCCCAATCGCCCGATTAAAGTGCTGAAAAACGCGTAGGCAGGATGAACTAGTTGGAGAGAAAAGTATTCAAATTAAGAGATATAAGGTTGTGTGGTCAGATTTACCACCATAGGAGCGAAGGTGGTGTATTATAGAGAGAAGGGCTAGTGGTGAAACATAGGTCAAGTGTAATTCAAGAATTGGTTGGACGATCCGGAATTTGTGTGTGTTCTTTAATTAGTTGCTCCAGGTCGTTGAGAATGATGAATGATTCGGCCTCCTCCCACCTAATCAGTATGAGAGAACCCCAACCATCAGTGTTGTGTACATTGAAATCCGTTAAATAGATGGACCTCAGTATTTGGATGAGAGTAGATATGACAGTCTCGTGAGAAGTTGTCAAGATATTCAATAAAGCGTGAAAATACTGTTCTGTTAGGAAAACAGAAGCAGAAACACAAAATTATTGTAGTAGAAGGAAGAAGATTTGAAGTTAGGAATTCGAGATTCTCGAACGTGTTACAGGAGTGTTATGTTTACATAGGCACATACGCCACCTTAGACGGAATTTATGAAATAAGTTATAGTTGGACCTATTAACGAGGTAGAGGATGAATTCCTAGCCGTCTGGTCTCAGACAGAGAGCAAAGGTTTGATTGAGAGTTGAAGAGGTGGTATTCCACGGATGCACCCCTGAGTTAGATGCAAGCTACGGGATGTTAGTAAATGGTCGAATAGTAGCCTTGCCTGTTCAAATTCTGCCATTCTTAACATGGACATACAAGCAGCGCACAAAACCAACAACAGACAACAAAAAAACGAACAAACGGAAATCAGGTTTAAAATTATGTTACAACACTAAAACCTATAAATTTAAAATAAATCATTACAAAAGTTAAATCGTATTTGCAGTAAATATGTAAAAACATGAAAAATCATAAAGTTAAACAAACACTGAACGCTCTTTTACACCCACACAAATACACGAATAAAAAAAAAGTAAGGAAAAATAAAAACATTAAAAACCTAATTTAAAAGTTCAAGGGCAAAAAATAAAATCAAATCTTAAACACTGTGAAAACGAAATTCAGACTATTAGCCTCCCTTATATATATACATATATATATAATATATATATATATATATATATATATATATATTATATATAATATATATTATATATATATATTATTATTATACTTATATAATATATATATATATTTATATATATATATATATATATAATATATATATTTATAATATATAATATATATAAATATAGTTATATAATAATATATATATATATATAAATATATATATATATATATTATATATATATATATATATATATATATATATTAATATATATATATATATATATATATATATGATAATAGTATGTATATATATATATATAATATATATATATATTAATATATATATTATATATATATATAGTATATATATATATATATATCTAATATATATATATATAGTATATATATATATTATATATATATAATTTTACATATCTTAGGGTGATTTTTTTTTTTTTCCTAGGGCGGCATGAATGGTTAAGAGGGCCCTGGACTCGTACCATACTTTATTTTGTTTTACAATTAAATACCAGCAAAATCATTGTTTCGTTTCACAAAACTATAAAATCTACCCCTGTAGAAATGTTTGATTATATTGGGCCAAAATAACGCGTAGAGACGGGAGCGCAAAACCCCCCGCCTTATCAGCTGTCTTCTTCTTGGGCACCCCCATACAATTTCAAATTGAACGCTTTTTGGGCTTACAAAACACCCCTAGCGTCCTTTAACATAACATCTTTCAACTGTAAGAGAACAACCGTTACAAACATAGCGTAAATGATTATTATAGAAGGGGGGCTTTCCATATATAGGTATATTATATATATATAATATATATTTATATATATATATAGGGTATTGAGTCGCAGGTCTTCTTCTACTGTTATCTAATTTTGCTGTACGGTAGTGAGAGGCTATGTATATATATATATATATATATATATTATATATATATATATATATATACAATCTAAAAAAAATATATAATATATATATAAATATTTATGGTGATAATTGGGTTTAAAACTACAACCAATATTCAAAAACTCATTAGAATACAGGGAAAAGGAATACATGTTGGATCTCTGTAACATTTCTAAGTGGCGGAAAATTAAACAAAAAAAAAAAAAAAATTATATCTCAAAAACTACAATAGCTAGCGAAAAGGAATACATTTTTGGAATCCTGGTAACATATTAGTACATAGGAAAATGTACAAAAAAATAAAATAAATAAAAATTATTGGTAATAATTATAGTAAATATGATTATAAGGAGCCTATTTAGAGACCTTTTATTGGTTACTCGTTAAAAATAAATAGACTTTCTATTTAAATTTCTGCTTTTTTCTTTTTTAACTAAAGAATACCCAAGGGTATATCCGAACCGCATGGCAAGAGATCAGGGTCCTCGCTTCCGGGGAACTACGGATAGACTAATTCCCCCCTCCAGGGGAAGGTCTCCGGAACCCGCGCTCTTTGGTTTTGGGTGTCGCGGGGTTCTCCGCCCCTCCCTACGGGTATGGAAAACGTCCCCCTGTGTATCCCGTCGGCTCGACGCCCCCTACATTGCCGTCGTAATACCTTTACAACATAATTATAATAATATATTATATATATATTAATATATATATGTAATACTATTTATATATATATATATTATAGATAAAAATTAATATATATATATATTATATATATATACTATGTCCCCTGCTCTAAAAAAAAAAATAGCCATATGTATTTTATTTAATTTATTTTTATTTAATTTTTTTTTACAGTTTCCTAACTAAAAATTTACAAGGATTCCAAAAATGTATTCGCGTTTCGCTGTAAGCTATTGTAGTTTTGAGATATTGATTTTTTTTTTTTTTTTTTTTTTTTTTTTTTTTTTTTTTTTTTTTTTTTTTTACCTTTTCGTACACTAAGAATTTTGCCTGGATTCCAGCAATGTATTCCTTTTCCCCTGTACTAGTGTATTTTCTGAGATATAGTTGTAGTTAAATATAATACACATTTATGAAATTATAACCATATATATATATATATATATTATATATATATGATATAAAATTTAAAAAATAATTATATATATATATATATATATTTATATATATATTAGTAATATATATATATATAAATAATATATATTATATATATTAGTATATTATATATATATACTATATATATATTAGTATATATATATATTGAATATAATTTCTCATGGGAATAGATGATATCTATTATTATAATTTATATATATTTCCTTATAATTATTATTTAACAGTTTGTTATTTAATATATACAATCTACAAACTAGCCAACTACTGGTCGACCAATAATCGACTAGGTATAAAGGCACTTCCAAATCTAGAAGTACCTCCACAATTTACTCACAATTGACCAATCCTACATAAAACTTTACTGTTTCACCACTTTTCCTTTATCCTCTTCTATCTTCCTTGATACCATCTATCATCATTAGCAATTCCTCCGTAATACCCCTAGACCCTCCACTTCCATTTATATCTCCTAATACTATTAATCTTTAATCATATAATTGTATATTTAACACCTAGAAAAAGAGAAACATAACTAACAAAACATTTAAGTATACATTAAACATTAAATTAAGATATATATATATGACTGTGATGTGATAGGTTGGGTTTCACCGGAGCTCCAATGGATTGATTAATGTTTATAATGTTTTAGTTATTTTTCCATTAAGCGTGTGAAAATTAACATGCTGTCCGGTTTTAATTTTATTTAGTACCATCCCTGGTTTTAATATTTGAAGTAATTTAATCATATATAAAAGATAAGTTACTCGTTTTAATTTTTGTTTTTGAAACTTTTAGTTATGTTAGATAGTCATAGTTAGTTTTTAGAATTGTGCATACTTAGCTTTTGATAGTAGTAGGTTTATATTTTTTTTTTTTTTCTCGTCTTTTTTTCTTTAAGTTTTTAGTTTTTAGTTTTTAGTTTTTAGTTTCTTTTATTATTTTAAAGGGTTTTTGCACAACACCTACGTATTTAGTTGCATATTATTTTAATTTATCGATATATCATATTGACATGATTTAATTTTTTTTTGTTCGTAAATTTGTTAGGGTATGTGAATGCGTGTGTTTTAAACCTTCCCTACGATTTTTTTTTTTTTCAGTTTTACATATTAATTGTCAAATACCGTTTTAAGGCATTTTAAATCATCTTACGCTTTTTTTGTGATGAACAATTTTAATCTGATTTCAGCTTTCTGTTTTTGTCTGTCGTTTTTGTCTGTTGTTTTTGTCTGTTGTGTTGTGTGTGCGTGTGTAATTGGCAAGTTTTGACACAGACGCGGGCTTTCTTTCGACTTTACCAACATCCGCCGGCTTACTCTCTAATCTGCATCCGTGGAACACCAACTCTCTAACTCTAGCCCTAACCTTTTGCTCCTTTCTGAGACCCAGATGGCTAGGAATTCATCCATCCTAACATCGTTTAATTGTCCAACTTAACTTATTTCATAATTTCCGTTAAAGGGTGGAGTATGTGCCTATGTTAACATAAACACTCCTGTCAACACGTCTCGTGAAATCTCGAATCTCCTCATTCGATGTTCTATGGTTAAATCTTTCTCCCTTCTACTACATAATCTTTGTGACTTCTCGCTACTGCTCTCCTAACGAGACAATTTTCAACGCCTTTTTTGAATATCCTTACTACTTCTACGAGAACTGTTATATCTTCTCATCCATCTGAGGTCCTTCTATTTTAGGGATTTGCAATGTAACACTAACCACTGAAATGGGTTGGGGTCCTCTCATACCGATTTCAGTGGGGAAGGAGCCGAATCATTCAGCATTCTCCACGTCTGGAGCAACTAATTAAAGAACGGCCACACACATCCGGATCGTCAACAATTCTTGAACAACACTTGACCTATGTTTCACCACTAGTCCTTCTTCTCTTCAAAATACACCACTTCCGCTCCTATCGGTAATCTGACCACAACCTTATATCTCTTATTTTAATACTTTCTCTCCAAGCCAGCTCCATCCTGCCCTACTCGTTTTTTCTGGCACTTTGATCGGACCGATTGGGGGGCCATGCGTCGCTTCTACGCTAAACAATATTTGGAATGACTGCTTTGTCTCTGGTACGTGCTTCGACTTCTGGCCGATAAGGTGGGCTGTAATCGTTGATGGCGATGAGCAGGTTCAATTCCTTCTTCGACTAATCTTTCTCTCCTCATAATCCATGGTTCGATCGTGCTTGTTCTCTGGCCATTCAGCAGAGCCACGTGCCGTATCGGGAGTGAAAAGTTTCTTCGTTCTCTCTATACTCTGCTAATTTTTCATTCTGCCTAGACATCGTCATGCAGGATCTCTTCGACGAGCAAAGCGGGCTTTCATCAAAACGAAAGTGCGCTAACCTCCTTGGTTCTCCTACTGAACAAATCTTTCTGGGCCTCTTGCCAAAAACATCTCTAACAGCTTCTGAAATCTGCCTTTCCTCCTCTATTCGCTCTGATGGTTCTGTTTAATCTCTCCAACTGAAAAGTGCCAATCTCTTCGGCTCCATTTTCCTCTTAACTTCAACCCTGGACGGATTTCTGCATTCCGTCATTCCTCTCTCCTTCTCCTCTCAGGTGTCCTATGCCTTCTGCCTGTATTCACATTCGATCGGTGCAGGCTCCTGAGAATCTACGAACCGTTGGAAGGCACGGCTGGCCGATGCAATTCCTCCCCGATTTTGAGCAGAGTGTGCTTCCGTTATCCCCGCCCCTCGCTTCAACATATTCAATCTATGTCTCAATACTAAAACTTTCCCTCAGTGTTGCAAAGCACGCCACATGTCCAACCTATTCCCAAAAAAGGAAGCCGCTCTGATCCTTCTACTATCGCCCTATAGCTCTACTTGTATTCTATCAAGATGTTTGAAACTCTTCTCACGCTCATTTCTTTAGATACATCGTGGAATCTCATCACATTCTTGTCTGATCGCCAGTACGGGCTTCTCGGCGCTCGCAGGTCTATCTGAGATATACTTGCCTAGTCTCACTGATTTTGGGTTTTCCGCCTTAGAACTACGGGAGACTTGCGTGTGGCGCTTGACATATCCAAAGCATTGACCGGGTTGGCACGCGTCACTGCTCTCACAAGCTCCCCATTCCTTTTGGGTTTGCCAGTCTGCCTTCGTTAATTGCTTACTTCAGTGTCATAGTTTTTCTTCTATACGCTCAAATTCGCTGTTTGTTGATGGGGCGACTTCTTCTCTTCCTTTCTTTATCAAGCTGGTGTTCCTGCAGGGTTCTGTCTTATCTCCTACTTTATTCCTACTTTTCATTAATGATCTTCTGCACCTGCACATCTAACTCTATCACTCATATGCCGATGACGTCCGACCCTTCATTCTTCAACTCTTTCAACACTTCTGCTCCTTCTTTTACTTCTAAGAATTTGCCTCTCGTCTATCTTTCCGGATTCTATTCAGATCGAGCTGAATCGGCTCGTATGAGAAGCGCACCATCTACTACACCGCCGCCTCTGACAGTAGTGAGTGCGTGAGATGTATCCGTTTGCTGCAACAGACGAGACTGTGACGACACTTACATGTCCAAGACCGTATTCTATGAAGTAGGATGAGGTAAGAAACTACTCCATGTCGTATCTGGTGACACCATGAATCTCCCTCTCTAAGACAAAGACTATCAGCACTTGAGACGCGGTTTGGCCAACTTTCCCTAACATAAATCAAAAAGAATGTCTTGGAAACCCAGTCATCAATCAAAGGTACGAGACGCGGCTACCGATGGAGGGGATTCTTGTAATGTGTTCGTTCGTAGGCTTGTGCTTGAGAGTCCGAACGAGCCAATGCATCGAGCTGTTCCTTTGTATGGAAAGACAGCAAGGGATCGTGGGACGAAACCCTATCAGTCACGAAAGTTGTAGCGGCTAGTTGAAGCAGCACCAGCGCTGATGACAGCGCTCGACTGTGTTACGAAAAGACGTATGATTACAGGAGCTTTGTCATAGAGAAGTAGTCACGTGGATTGCCCAGTGAGTCCGTATTAGTTGGGTTCACTTTCAAGTAACGGAGAGTTGCTATAGCGGGTCCGAGGATCGCATCAGAAACGTGGTGAATAAGTAACATACGGAGGTATATTAAAGGACATTTGCTCATCGAGAAGAGTACCTGGCTTTTTTTTCCTTCTTCTCAGGTCTTTATATGCTTATCTCGGAACGTACTACAGGACTCTATCGCACGTGGCGCTCTTACTGATTCATTTCGTGTGCCTTGTTTGAGTTTCGCAGGACAGTCTGCTACGCCGTCCGTAATACCAACTGTAATTCTGAGCGACGGCGGGGCCTGGGTTTCACTCGGTCCTACCCCGGCTTTTCGCGATGATGGGTCGAGTCAAGCCAAAAGGCTTATAAAACCTTGTTCTGAGTAGCATTGTCTCAGCGTTTCACCCTGACAGCGCTGTGTTGATATGACTAATCGCTGAATTGCGGGCGCGCTGGACGGTATATGAGGGTGAGTTGGGTGCGAGCTTGTAGCCACGTGTATCATATTGGCGTGCTTATGAATAAATCAGAGTAAATTATAGTCACTCATCAGCAAACCTGGTCGCTTGAGGAGTCACGGTAGACGAGTGCGAGGGACGGGAGGTGTTTTGGGATTTCGATAATTGCATACTTGAGCGCTAGCACTAGAGGCGTGTTTCATAGGCGGGGCAGGTGCTCCGAGGGAGCTTAAGCAGCATTCACGAGGAGACTGTCGGAGGTGCACGCTACGCTTCAAGCCTTATATCCGCAGTATTCACTGTCCGACTACTCGTCTACGTGTGGGATGTGAGGCGAGAGCAACGTTAGGGAGGAGTGGGTCTGTCGCTAGGACTTCATCTGAGCTGTACGATAGAAGTATTGTGATTTATGGTAAAGTAGGCGCGTATGGCATACTCGCTCAGCTAGTTCGCTGCGGTGTGCTCTTTGGGAGAGAGTGGATTTTAGTCTCTCTTGCCTATGGAACCTTAGCACTCCGTGAGCCTGAGGTTGGTCTGATCTGCTTTCTGCGTCGGTAATCTCCATTACGTTACCTATACATAATCTATGGCTGCGCTGATAGTATGTTCCTACTTTATGATGTATACCGCACTCCTCGTCCAATCAGATACAACGTCAACTTTTGTAAACAGCCCGCATGACGAGTCTAACGAGGGTGCGTCAGCTCTATCTGCGTGAATTTAATTAGTGTTTACTTCTGAGGCGTTAACACCCCTCCTTGAATAGGGCTACTATGCCGTGAGTGGTGGTGACACCTGTAAAAAAAAAAAAAAAAAAAAAAAAAAAAAAAAAAAAAATATATATATATATATATAAAACATAGCTTATCATATTAAGATATAGACATATTTATAATGGATCCATAATATTTTATATATATTATATACTATTATATATATATATATATAATATATATATATATTTATATAATATATAAAATAATATATTATTAATATAATATATATAATATATATATATATATATATATATATATAATATATATAATATATATATAATATAGTTAATATAAGTATATTATATATTAATATATTATATATATATATATCATATTACTATACATATTACCGGGAAAAAGAAAGTAGTAAAAGAATTGACGCAAGTCGAAAAGAAACCACAGCCCTTCCACACCCCTTTATACATTTCAGTGAGAACTGTCGCAGTCAGAAAAATCTAACCTGAGTTCACAAGGACCGCAACGAACCATCACTTGGTATTCACAATGTAGGGTTAACCTTTGCCCGGGTAGGACACAAGCCATCACCCCCTTCACAAACCGCCAACCATTCACATCCTATTATGCGACGCTTTCTTTTCGCCTCGGCCAAACTCACATTTTTCTCCTTCAGGCATTCCTTTAACTGACTCACTCCAACTTTTCTTCGTCCAGCCGGTCGGTTTCCAACACAACTCACCACTATACATCGCGCTTAACCAACCGACTATCAATCATCATCCCATCCTCACCTACTAATAGCTGGGTGTTCGATGAGCCTTAAGATGTACTTTCTTTATTCTCATTTGGCGGCTTTCTTCACACTACACGTTTCTCTAATACGTTCATCCTTCATTTTTATCATTCATCTCATACCTACACACGTCCCTAAGATTTGTCCATTCTGAACACATTGTAACTTTAGATCTATTACCATCTATTTCCAGACCCATAGTCTCCACTATAACAATAACAACATGTAACACATACCCTCAATGTAGATATTAGCGTATTTCAAGACTATAGTATCTTTACAATCCACCAGACGATTTTGAATTGCACAGACCAGCCACCTTCCTGCCATTGATAACTTTCCTTCTTACTACCATATACACTCTGCCATCATCCGTTCCCTTATCATCCAAACTATATCCTAATATTACTAGACCTTGTCTCCCGCTGCTAGCCTCTAACATCACTCTCACCCAGCGCTCACTCGCCCTCACCTCACAACCAATAAACCTTACTCTTATCTACGGTTACTTTTCAACCCCTCTTTTACACACCCTGCAAATCTCTTTACCAATCCTCTCAAATTCTCTTCAGATTCGCCACAATAAAACAAATCATCCGCATATAAAAGTAGGGCAAGCCTCCACTCTCTTCCATCTCCATCATTCTAACAATATCCCTTCCCTGCCTTCCCACCTCTAATTCTTTCATCACCGCATCCATATACAAATTAAATCAAACATTTAGACTATAACACATCCCTACCTCACTCCGCTATTAATTAACCAATCATTTTCGACATCAATTTTATTTTTACATCTTCGCTTCACTATCGTCATCATATTTTGATTCCATTCAAAAGCCTCCCACCCACACCATATATCACTAACACCTGCCATAAGAAGTTTCCCTATTAAACCTATCATACGCCTGTGCAAATCCACTAAAACCGTGCAAAAATAACAATTTATTATTCATTCTTCTCTTCAATTTTCTCAGTCATCTGTGATTTTAATGTAAGATTTGTATCCGACACATTTCTCTACCGCAAATCTTTCTTAAACGCACCTTGTTCTTCACCAATCAGTACTTCAGTCACTCGAACGCAACTCTTTCGACCAAAATACCATCATATACCTTCCCTACAACACTCAATAACTAATTTCCCTATAATTCCTACAGTTAACCCTTATCCCCTTTACCCTTATATAAGGGTACTATTATCGCTCTCCTCCAATCCCTCGGAACTATACCCCCATATAACCTTTGTTACATCACTTACCAAATCCATCAAATCACACATCTCGCCTCCGTTCTTCGATCATTTCCACAGTAATTTCATTTAAACCTGCAGATTAAACCATTCTGCAACTCTTTCTCAACGCTAGCCATTTACTCCGATCATCCTTTGCTAAATTACCGACTCATCCCCCAAATACCGCTATCTCCCTCTCTTGCACCATCTACAACCCACATCACAGTTTCACTAGTCACCATTCATTATGTTTAATTTTTGACTTTAGTGTCGCAGATTTTCGAAGTGTTCCCTCAACACTCTCCTCACATCCATATTCAGAATCATCAGTTTACGAAAGCAACATCTCTATTCATATTCTAAGCAGATTTCCCTCTTATTCTCATTCTTAACCTTGTCGCGCCTTACCATTCCAGAAAGCTCCTACAGAATAGCTCCCTATTCCCGTTGAAGTCCCCATTTCATCCTCCTTCCAAAACTGTCATTTACCTCTTTTTCTCCTGTGTGTGTATCTTTAGTATATATATATATATATATATATTATAATATATAATATATTTAGAATACTATATATATATATATATAATATATATATATATATATATATATACTATTATATATATATAATATATATATTTATTAATATTATAGTATATAAAAAGCTATATGCATTAACTAGCGTCCGCACGTTTTGCGATGAATGAGTTATATATGCTAGAGATTACGTGATTTATCTACATATATAATATATTATATAATATTAATATATATATAATATAATATATATATATATATATATATATAATATATATATCATATATATATATTAATATTCAAATGCAATAAGGAAAACATTGAAATCTCACAATATAATTTATTTATATATATTACAACAACGACTATATATGCTACATAATTATATATATATATATATATATATATATATATAGTATATATATATTTTTACTACTAGTATATATATATATGATAATATATATATATATATAAGAGTATATATATATATATATATATTATATATAATATAATATATATATATATAATATCATAATTGACATCTATCTCTTCTAATACATTCTTCATAGGTGGACCGGCGAGGTGAGCTCTGAAATATATATACGTATATATATATACTATATATATATTATTATATAATATATATACTATATATATATATTAACTATTATATATATATATATATATATATATATATAACTATATATATATATTTATATATTATATAAGTTATATATTAATATATGAGGTTTATTTAAGTCTTGTTATCCGTATCTATTTTCATTAACGACTAGATTAATACACCACATTCCAGACATGAGAACGAGTCAATGCCTAGACAATTCAGCGGTCCAGTTCTCGTCATTCTAAAGAAGCCTACTAGAAACCTATATGATGGAACGGGACAGTTTGATTCTATATTTGGAAATTGATAAATTTCTTTTGAACTTTTTACATACCATGTTGATTTTTTTTTTTTTTTTTTTTTTTTTTTTACAGTTGTACCCGCGACCACTCCGGAGAGCCCCTATCCAGAGGAGGGGGCGTTTGCATCGCAAAACTTCATTATCCGCTAGCGCAAAATTACGCAGATGAGCACAAGACGCAAGGCCTTTAAGTGAGGGAATTAAATCAGAGGAATAACAAGAAAAATGGCATAGAGAGAGTATTCCATCAGAACAGACAGTGAGGTGGCAGAAAGAATGAAGCCGCGCAGCGAACATATGCCTGGGAATTACAAGTATGCTTCTACACAAAACTCGTCGCGCAGACTACAGTACCACTTGTGCTACGAGGCGCGTAAAGGTGTAGGTACGAAGCAGTGTCCCGCGATAAGTTCCCTCGAACACCTGCCGCTGGTCGGTATACGTATAGGAAGAAGAATCTAAAGTACCACATCGCGCTCGGCAAAAATACGATGGTAAATGAACTGGAAGTACAGAACAGATTTATAAGCCTTTTCCGCTTTTGACTGCGACGCCCTGGCTCCAAGAAGCCGTGAAACCATGAGCCCCCCCAGATATGAGAACAGTACTCCATACAAGGGCGGATGAGAACCTTGTATAGGGCTGGAGTAGCCGAGAAGAGGAAAAAAAGTCTCGCCCTCTAACAGCACTCCCAGTTTCTTTGAGGCCACCTAGCAACCGTTGTTATGTGGGTTTCCAGACATTTTTTTGTTTATTAAGGCAAGGATGTTTATATTGTTGTTAACAGGAGAGACCAGAGAACACGTCGAAAGAGATAGGAAAAGTTAAAGGTGTCTTAGAATGGATATTCTGTAGAAGTTAGTTTTAAAGAAATTGATGTTCTACACCGCGTTCAGACAACCCCACCCGGGAAATTCTTAGTCCAGATCAGCGATTACTCAGAATCTGGCGCAAAACGCTTTAATGATACTTTTGACAGAGTGCACATATTAATGCATGCACTTAAGCTCAAACACTGCACATAACAAGAGCTAGAAAATCAAAACTTTGCTGGATCGAATGAGATTGACCGAAGTAGTGAAGGTCGAGTCATCGGCATAAGAGTGAAGAGTTTGATGTGCAGGTGAGAAGATATTAATGAAAAAGTAAGAATAAGTAGGAGATAAGACGAACCCTGAGGAACACCATATTGAAGAAAAAAGAAGACAGTTCGCTCCATCACACAGCGGAATCGACGAACTTGTAAAGAAAACAGAATAATAGAGTAAGCAAAGAGGATGTAGGGAGAACCCAAAATAGGAGGAGCTGGAGAAGATGGAGATGACGCGCTGCCAAACCGTCAAAAGTTGCTTTGGATAATTCAAGCGCACCACGCAAGTCTCCCTGTTCCTAGGACGGAAAAACATAATTCGAGTGCGATTATTAAATAAGGCAAGTATATCGCCACAGGTTTGATAGTACGAGATTGAACGCCGAAAGCCGTACTGGCGATCGAAAGAAAGAACTGAGACTCCAGGATGGTCTAAGAAGTAAAAGTTAAGAAGGGTTTTAAAGCATTATGGTGAATATGTAACGTAAAAGTACAACACTAGTTAGAAGGCGAGTCATATAATGAAAGGACGATAGTTAGAAGGATCAGGAATGGACTTCACACTTGTATTTTCGGAATAGGTTGGAAATGTGCAGCTTCCAACAGACCTGAGTAAGATGAAGTGCTAACCTGAGTTGAGCTTGACAAGGTAGATGAATAGAGTAATCTGACCGAGGGGCGGGGTCAGAAAACGTAAGACACGATTCCACTCAACCACTCGGAGGAATGTCCATCCGGGCCACCTCCGACCTTCCTCTAAACGTGTCATTAGATCCAGGAGCCCATGCACCCGATCAAAATGTAATCACCAGGCAATACATCAGAGCACAGCAGCTGAGAGGAGAAGGAAGGAGGAACAGGATATGCCAGAATCGGTCCAGGGATGAGTTTAGAGGAACAATAGGAGGCCGAAAAGATTGCCTTTTCAGTTGAGAGTTACAACAGAACCATACAAGATCGAACTAAGAGGAGGAAAGGAGATTTACAGAAGTTTGTTAGAGATGTTTTTGGCACGAGGGCCAGAAAGTATTTGTCAGTAGGAACCAGAAGTTATAGCTGCACTTTTTCGTTTGATTAAAGCCCTGCTTTGTTTTCGTGCGAAACGTATCCTGCAACGATTTCTAGCCGAAATAAAAATTAGCGAGAGTGATAGAAAAAGCGAGAATTTTTCCACTCTACCTGTACGCGCCTGTCATCTCACCTGAATGGCTAGAGAATCAGGTACAACTCGAACCATGGAATTTAATGGGAAGAGAAGAATTTAGTCGAAAGTAATAGGAATGAACCTGCCATCCCGTCAAACGATTACAGCTCTCACCTTAGTGGCAGAAGCCGAAGCGTCACCAGAGGCAAAGCAGTATGTGGAATCTGTCTTTTTTTTCTCTTTTTCTTTTTTTTTGTTCCAAACCGTTGTTAAAGTCTAGTTAAATTGAACCAAATTTGAAAAGTAAAATATGATTGTGATGAGCTGGTATTTTTTACAATAATGAAAGAAATCAAAATAGACAAGGTAGGGATTAATAGAAGCAGTAGTAGTAATTATAGCTAAAGTAATAATAATAATAATAATAATAATAATAATAATAATAATAATAATAATAATAATAATAATAATAATAATAATAATAATAATAATAATAATAATAATAATAATAATAATAATAATAATAATAATAATAATTAATAATTTCCTCACCAAGATCTGGATACAAGTTCAGAACGTTGTAACTTGTAGCTGAAGCCATCGCCTGATTAGAACCCATCTGCTCAATTCCACTAAAATCATATAAAAGTGGTGCTGATGGTGCATCTAATCTAGGAAGAGATGATGCATTATATGGTTCTTTAATTTGACTGTTATTACTATCACTTTCTGCTGACGTCAATGGTATAGTTCCTATTATTATTGGAAAATCAGCTTCTAGATCCGCAATACGGTTGGCTGATTTCAGTTGTACTTCAAACTAAAAACAATAATAAAAGAAATATAAGATATAATAAAAAAATTCCTAGTCATAAGTCACTCATAACAAGGATTGATAAGATGATATGCAGTAATGCTATTTAGAGAAAAAATGAAATATGCAATCCAAATCTTTTGTGGTTTTAAATTAAATTCGATGAGCAAACAGTCTACAATCAAACTTGCTGAAAATTGCTATTCATCGGGGGGAAAAAAAAATAAAAAAAATAAAAAAAAAAAATAAAAAAATAAATAAAAACATTACACCAACTTATTTACATTTCAATCTAACGATAGTTTAGAACTTCTTTTATGATGATATTAACAATTTTAAACTTCCAAATAATTGAAATCTAATTCATCAAGAGGGATAAATTATTATTTATATACCGTAAAATAATATTTCTTTTTTATACTTGACCCCCAAGACATTATTAAGCTTTATGGAGTTAACATGTAGGTCCATGTTTTTGTAAACAAAGCGTTACAGGCTTACAGCCTTAAAATTAAGAGCTCCAGAAAGTGCTCATATTTGTAGCAATGATTTGTCTAAAATTAATGAAAACGATTAAGGTGTATACAAACATGCGCCAGTGTATAGACATCTATGTTTAAATTCTAGAAATTGAGGCTGTAAGAAAATGCGCATTATTGTGATATTGATGTGCCCGAAATGAATGGCGTAATAGTTGAAAGCATACGAACATGCACCGGTGTGCAAAGAGGCACTATAGTCAAACTTGGGAACGGAGATTTATTATTGCAGAGAACACAGATAATAAGTTAATAGTTAACACATTATTTACAGCATACGAGTACTTACATGGAAGTAAAAATGAAGATCAATAAGTGAACATCCTTTAAGGTTTGATGAAGGAACTTCAGGAATAAGAAGTTTTTCCTCCACCCAATTGTAAGATGCTTTCGATGGAAGATATTTCTTGATATTTGAACTAATAATTGTTGGTATACTTAAATTGTGACTTCCTACACTATAAACAGCTTCCTATTGTGGAAAGAAATATTAATTTGTTGGTTTATATATGCTTACTTTGATTAAAAAGATTTGGTTATAAAATAAGGATTAATAAAACTGCCTTTAAAAAACTTATTACTATAAACTATAAAGTGGAATTTTTTATGGTAAAATTTAGGAACAATCTTTGTTCTTTTATCAAAAGATTAAACTTCTGGAACTAAAGTGAAAAATTTGATAATAATTTAAATGGGTTTCTTAGAATCAAATATCAAATAATATGCTATAAAATTTCTTAAAACAAGACACAATGTCGTTTATTAATTATCATTTAAGTTTTCGTAAGATAAAAAAATGTTCATGAATTTTTCAGTTTCGTAAAGGAATTTTAGGTCATTTATAACCCTACCCATCTCCCTTGTAACGCACCTATAGCCGCTTGACAATTGACAATTATGTAACGCTGCTCATAAATACCCTCTTTCAATTTCCAATGGTAAAAATAAAACAAGAACTTGCCAAAAAAAGTGCTTTTTGTTTTTGAACGCTTCAGGTGATATTTGCACTCATAAATAACATGTATGATGTATTCTTAAAAAAAATATCGCTACGAAAAGTTACCTGACGTCAGAAATGAGATCCATACAATTTTGTAACATTATGTAACACTGTCAAAGACACCTCCCCCTTCCAGCGTTTCTAGATTTAAGGACAACTCCTACCTTACTATAATGTCCCAAAAAAGTTTAAAAAAGATCTCAGCAAAATTTTTTTACTTTACACTTATATACAATGCTATTATAACCGATTTTCTTACAGTACCGAATATAACAGGCTTTTGCTAAAGATTATATTTCTCTTGACGTATTGGTTTATTTACAGCAGTTTACAACCAATGTTACTCCGCAGAACAAAAGCATTTTGTATGACATTCAAGCTAATCGAGGTCTCCTCCTTTCCTCCCCCAAGTCGGTTTGATCACTCTTATGCAATAAAACTGATGAGAATACTGCAATTTCAGAATGAAGTAATAAACAACGCTAAATATATTGAGCTGAGTATAACAAAGCAAGGAACTATTTCAGCTAAAGCAGGCAATACATATGTATCAATGTGAGTTGCCAGAATTTTAACCCCCGGTTCTCTTTCTGTTAATTCTAAAACAGCAAAAATAGACGGTAACACCTCTCGTTTCTCTGAAAACAAAAAAGTAACATCCGGTTCTGCGAATTTGGGGGTGATACCAGTTTCCAACTCACCATTGCATAATAATATTTAAGCATGTTTTAGGCACTGATACTTACCGTCGCAAATTCATAATGGTCCACTAAATGCCAATACGAATTGACATTCCAGATTTCAGTGCATTTAGAAGTTGCATTCCAAGAGAACTGCAATCGAAACTGCTGTCTTGCGTAATGCGAATTATAACCGTATTTGGACTCGAACGATGGAGGTATAACCTGTGGGAGTCTGTACTGGAAATTGAAAGAGTGCTCTCCTGCTTTTAACACTTTTGAACCTTCCATGATATTATAACTTATATATATATATATCTAATATATATTAATATATATATATATAAATATATATATATATATAGTTAAAAAATTATATTAAATAATTATTTATTATATAAATTGTGGTGTTGTGTGGTGTTGTGTGGTGTGTTGTGTTATGTGAGTGTTTGTAGGTGTGTGTGTAAGTGTGTGTAGTGGTGTGTGTGCGTGCTGCTTATTATACATTTATATTTAATAAATATATTTCCTAGTTTTATAAAGAATATAATATTATATATAAAAACGGAAAAAATATAAATCCACAAATGCGCAGGGTTAAAGTTAAGGTAGCCTCTGATACTGGCACTTCCAACGCAGACTATCTCGAGTGTAAGTCTCGTGTCCTGTAATATTATAATCAAGGAACTTACATCATGTGAAGGATATGGTTAATGAAAAGGGATAATCAATGTCAAAGCAAGGCCCAATTATAGGCAATAAAAAGGTATTAAACAAGGTATACTTTTGATTAATTAATAAAGAAAAGGTATTAAAAGAAAATATATATATATACTATATATATTATATATTATAATATTATAGATATAGTATATATATATATATAAATATATTATAGTGAAGAATTACCTATATACTACATACTATGAAGATAATATACAGTATTATATATATAACACAATTTTGGCAATCTAAAAGTACAAACATTATCACTTAGAAATAAAACAAACTTATCAAATCACATAATACAATAACTAGCAAATCAATAAAGAGGATACTACACAAAACGTCAGCTCCGCTACCGACCCTGAATCAGTAAGGATAAACTACTACTAAATAATAAATACAAAAACACAATACTCATAATAGTAGACAAACAGACAAACAACATAAAAAATCCAACATACAATACAAGCTAAAACTACCTACCTATGACAACTACTAACTTATAACACAATAAAAAATAATATATAATATATAGTATAATATATATTATATATGATGTATATAATATAGTATATAATCTTCTACCGCATGTAGTACTTCGCAGGTACCAACGACACCTGGACTGACTTATATATATATAACTATTAGAGCTCATATATATAATAATATATAATTATATATAGTGTATATATATAATATGACATCGATAGTAATACTAGTTCTGTATTATTATATATATAATATATATATCAGTCAGTGGCGTACTGGTAAGAATACACTTGTAGGCAGATTATATATAATACGTCCTTATTTTAATAAGTATAGCTATAATATATATATGATATTAAAGTAATTACTATATAATAGCGAGATGCATTTCTTAAATATATATCTATGATTAGGGTATATACGTATGTAATTATATGTATTATATATAATATTATATATATATATATTAAATATTGAATATACTATATAATATATATAATATATATAATATATATATATATAATATATATATATATATATATATATTAATATAATAGTATATATATATGATACTTATATATTTATATATATATATATATATACTATATATATATATCTATATATATATAATAGTTATAAATATATAGTATATATATATTATATATATATAATATAGTATATATAATATATATATAAATATTTATATATATATATTTATATATATATATATTGTTATATATATATATATAATATATATTTATAATAATATATAATAGTATATTATATTATATAAATTATATTATAATCAGAATATATGTATATATATAGTATAGTAATATATAGTATAATATATATATAATCGATATATAGTAAAAACATCGTTTATATATATATAGACTAATGGATATATGCGTCATATATATATATATATACGCAGGTTATATATATAATATTATATAATATATATATATATCTATTTGATGTTTGGTTGACTGAGGCAAGATATAATATATATATATAGTAAGTGAAATATATATATATACATATTGTATATATATAATATATTATAATAATATATATATATATATAGATATATATATAGTATATATATATATATAATAATATATATATATTATAGGCCTAGGTAGGATAATAGTAGTTATTAATAACGTAATACGTAGTATAAATTATTAAATATAGTTATATATTAATATATATTTATATATATACTCATATTTGCTAACGAAAATATTCATCGGAAACTTCTTTTAATAATTATCTGGATGAGCATACGTACCTACTTTATTGTGTATGAAAAGCTTGTTTTACATTCTATTATAACCAATACTGTAATTAAAAAGCATGTCAAATTGGAGTAATTTCATTAGGCCTTACAATGTTTTTTAAAATAAATGCTGTTGGTTTATAGAATAATTCTCTTCAAGTGTTTTTCTTAATTAAATCTACACTTACTCCATTTGCCACTTACTTCAATTATTTTAATGCATATAATTGGCTGAATACCACTGTAAAATAAGATATATAAACGATTAATATTCAATATCAGAACAATGAGACACATCGTTAGCAAGATTCAAACAAACTGCCACAAGCCACATTTCGTACATAATTTTACGGGAGAACGAAAGGTTTCAAATATTTTCGATTATAGGTAAGACACACTACCCCGTTCCCTTATAATTATATAAGTAATGACGTCATTCATCCATTCGTAGCAAAGAATTTTACTCTTTAAAATCAGAGTAGGAGCGAGAATTTCTAATAATCAATTATTATTATTTAAGCTATTATTATTGTGGTTGTTTTTTCTTCTATTAATTTATGATGCAAAATATCTTCTTTTTTTATTTTATAGTAAAATTTTAATTAATTATCAGTATACTTTTACCATTTAAAAAAAATTAATTTAAAACTAAAAAATATTGAGATGAAGATGTTATTCATATATACTATAACGCCCCTGATAATATATAAATATCCTTATACCTGATGTATATATAATATATATATAATTATTGTAATAATATATAGTATATTATATATATCAATATATATAATATATAATATATACTGTACCTAAATTATATATAAATTATTATAGTATATAACTTAATATTTTATATATATATATCATTACAGGTATATTGCATGTATAATATATATATAGTATTGTTAGATTTTATATCGTAAGTTGTTTATAAGATGTTTATTTATAGTTACTCATATTATTAAAAGTAATATTTTTTTGGTTATATTACAATTTATAATAAAAAAAGAAGTTGCAAGCATTTATTTATTTTTACTTTATATTTTTTAAAATAAGTAAGATTAATTGAGAAAAATTAATAATTATTAATAATAATAATTATAATACTTTTATTATTTTTATAATATAATTTATTAAGTATATGTAAATCTTCCTTGCTGAGGCCCATTAGGGGAGTGGTATACTTATAATAACACCTTTTCTTTTGTTGCAGTCCTTCATATTTTTCTCTTCTCAGGAAGCATTTTCTTCTATTGTACTTTTAAATTGACGAAGGAAGAACCCCTCAAACGTCAGCTTGTATCATCCCTAAATAATAATAATATAATAATTATAATACTGAGATTATAATAATAATATATAATAATCATTATATATTAATAATATATATAATTAATTAATAATTTAATACATGAATAATTACATATAACAGTACAATGTACTCAGTAGTATAGTAGTGTAGTAGTTAGTAGTAGTAGTAGTAGTAGTGTCAGTATATGCCATAAATATTGATGAGGATCATCTATTTTACATACCGGCCGGATGCAAATTTCCAGATTTATCATGTAAATTACAATTATCGTTTTAGTCATTTGTCTGTACGCTCGATAGAACTGCTCATTTCCGTTTAAACGAATTCGTGAGCATAAATGAGGGTTTGTTTACATACATTATTGAATTCATCTGTTGTAATTGGATTCCACGTTATGTTTGAATAAACAGATATCAATAACAATAAGCAAATGTTTGGTTTTATTACAATATTGATCAACTGATTGTGATGTGTTTATCGAATGAAGGAATTAGATTTATAAGCTATATTTATTGAATGTAACATCATCAATTCAAACGGACCTGACACTATGCCACGCCACGCCATTTTGTTTTTTTTACATTTTTTCGTATCAAGTTGGCTAAATTCGAGCTAAGCTGGTAAAATGAGCTTACCTTGCAGAATTAAAGGAGAATATTCCTATAACTTTTGGTGAACATGTTTTTCTCGATTTTTTGGTCTTTAATAGTTATTGACATAAACCGAAACGCAAACTCGAACCCATCCTCCTCTCTACGTTTTCGTAAGCACAATCGTCTGCGAACAAGCGACGATTTAGAAACTGCTTAAAAATTGTATTTATGCAATGTAAACGTTATGACATCTGCAATACAAGGATACATCTTTTAAGTAAATTGCTATTGGTGAGTAGATAGATCGATAGATAGAGATAGATAGATAGAATATGATAGATAATAGATAGATAGACTAGATAGATAGATAGATAGATATGATAGATTGTAGATTAGTAGATAGACTACGAAAGATAATGCTGGATAATTTCTTAATTTATCTTATCATACAATTCAGAGATTAGCGTTATTGACTGTTCTGTTTGTTATTTAAAATACAAATCATACATTTTTTTTCACTACAATCTTTGTGTTCATCTACAGTTTTCTCGTTGACCTTGATCGCTTGCAGCAAGATACAAGAATACAATTGCATCAGATCCGGAAGCTGGCTTATTTTGCTTTAGTCTTGGTTTCATATTAGTTTTCGTATGGCTCTTCAATAGTTCAATGCAATTTCCGTTAGCTGGCTTTTGAAAGCAATTGAACAATAGTGTCTTTCTTCATTACTACCTGAGGAGAGATTTGTAACACCGTTTTAAATCATAAAAGCGGAAACTGTGAAAATATATTAGCTTTTTTAAAGATTCAAATTCGTGTCCCCAGTATCACGTTATAAGTTCGTCTTTCATTAGGTAAATATTGAGACACTATTAGTCTGCAATAAACTTGGATTTAAAGACCTTTGCGCGATATACTTAATTTATAGTTTGCACTGATCTTAGCGTAGCTCATAATAGGATAAAATTCTAACTTAGAAAGTTTTGATATGACTACAAGTCTCTTTTAGAGTATTCTCTTATGCTTCTTTGCACCTGATCTAATGCACAACCATCCAGATCCAAGAGTTTGCACGATAAGATTTCTAGCGTAAAATTGTTCCGAAAAAATCGAGCAGCGATAATAATAGGAACGACATTTTCCGAAGCTGATCTTTGAACTCCTTTTGTTTTTCGAACGGGGGACGGGTATAGACGCTGTGGAAACGGTGGAGACGGTGGAACGGCTGGTGACGCCGCGCGAACGGTGACTGCAGACGGACGAGGTGGAGAGGGAACGGCGCGCGGATCTGACGGATTGCACGCGTCTAGACGTCTTTGCGATCTGATTCTGGCGCACGCGGATCCTAGACGTCGCCGGTGCGATACCTGGTACGGCCGCTCGGATCTGGACGGGATGCCGTCCAGTCTCTCGTTTCAAACTCTGCGTTTTTCTTCAGATGGTTCAGATAAGATTCTTTATTTTTCGAATTCTTCTGACGATAAATGATAGATAATAGAATCTGATGATTCGTGCAGACCGGGGAACGGGTGCGAGACGGCGAACGAGTGACTGGAGACGGGGAAAGGGGCGCGATCTGACGGCCGCGGCATCCTGGCACGGGGTTCCGATTCTGAATAGGTGAGACGAGTGAAGGGTGGAAGACGGGGAACGTGGAGAAGGGAACGACCGCGGAATCTGACGGCGCGGCGGAATCTGACGGGAGTGTCCAGTTCTGCGTTAAAACCGTTTTTCCTCGAGGATCGCATATCCATTCTTTTTTTTATTTCGAAATCTTTAAAAACTTATTATCTAGAACGTGTCATTTTTCTGTACCATTTTAGAACGGGTGCGAGACGGGGAACGAGTGCAGAGACGGTGAACGCAGGCGCGATCTGCGACGACCGCGCGGACTCTGCTCAATGGGGGCTAACAGGTTCTCGATCAAATCTCGCTTCGGGCAACCGCACACCTGTCGGAACCGCGCCCCGCCAGATCTGCGCCTCCGCCAGCATCCGACCCGTCCATGATCAGAAACCCCTCCAGATCGCGCCTCCCCCACATCGTTCATTCTTTAAAAAGCCACAAATAGACTTACGACGAGTGCTTTATAATACCGAACATTTTGCGCTTCGGAAAACCGATCGACATCGACAAAAACAAACTTCTATGCACTATAAATTTAAACGTCGTCATCTTATCGGATAAAGTAGACGGCGGACACGACACGCGCATCATGAACAGGGCGTCAGTTCTCGGAAAATGCTTATGGGACCGTGTAAACGATCGAACGATGGAGACGCGGCAACGACCCGGGATCTGACGAGCGCGCAGTTCTCGACGTAGTCGGAGACGAGTGTGGTGGAGACGGACCTTGCAAAAAACTTCGCGTTTTTGACGCATTGCGCATTCGATTCTTTCGTCTTTTTTCCGCAAATACTTCGAATGATATACGTATGATGACCTGCTCGCTCCAGAGAAGAGAGATATATGTATGCAGAACTGATTTTATTTAATGGAATATCGATGATGAATGACTAAATTATGATAGTTAGTCACCAATATTCTGTTATAGTCTAGTACGATTTAGATAAATATGTACAATACGCCCAGTAGCTAGGGGAATTTGCGAGGTCGTAGCGATAAAATAATAATAAGTTGAATCTTTATTCTTTAGTCAGATTTAAGAATGTTGGGCATTTGGGCGTAGCTTAGATAGTTGCGTGTTTTGCCCGTTTGAAGTGAACTTGATTCCTCTATTAACTTATCTGCTAGTAGATGCTGTTTGTCGACACAGCATTCGAATGTGGTGCTGTGAGTAATGTTGAGCTGCTTGTTGGAAATGGAGGAATTCCGTGTGTCCCCTTTAAGCATTACTTTTTGTGGGTGGAGCGTTCCTCTCCAATCAGATACATATAATGAGAGAAATATTTATTTATGTGTTTCTTAATGTTCATTCTGCGGCTAACATCTCGCAGGAGATCCTGTCATATAAGTTTCCATTAAGTGCTTCTAAATTATTTCTGATATTTATGGTGATGCGACTATTGGGAGCATGTGGAAAATATATATAGAGAGAATGTATAATTTGCGCGGTGAGATCTGGGTATATGTTATGGTATAAACTATAATAATCACATTTGCTGTTTATGGTCCGAAATCTGAAATTTCTCTGCCTTTATTGAGTTCACAATCTAATTCTCACCCGCTGTTAAGTCGAAGTTGAATTTTTCTGTGCCTCCTCTCTCACTACACTTTCTTTTTCGGCATTATTTCACTCACTCTCATCTATGGCTTCTCTCGATTGTTAGGTTCTCGTCTCTCTCGCGTTCTGCATAATATATATATATATATATAAATTATAATATATATATATATATATATATATAATATAAAATATATTAGGTATATATATAATAATAATACTATTATACAAACCCTCACACTATAATCTAGTAAGATCTACGTGGCTCACCCATCATCAACAAGCAAGAAAAAATAATGACGCTCATCGCACAAATGATGAGTCCATACATCAGCTTTAAAGGTGTGTGTCGTGTGTGTGGCTGATGTGATGCCTGGCTCCTCTCCTCTCGTGTCTACGCACAAATAAAGCTAATAACAAACCCCCACCACACCTCCACCTCCCTCGTTCTGCAGTACATTAATTTATCGCACATTAAACATATGACGACCTACAGAGATGGGCTAGTAAACGTCAGAGGAAGCTGATCTGTGAATAGACTTGACTGGCATTTCGACTTATTACTATATAAATATATATATATAATATAATATTATATTATATATATAATCAGATATTAATATATATATATATATATATATATATATCTATATTATATATATCATATATATATATATAGAACATATATATATACTATTATATATATATATATATATAATACTATATATATATGATAGTAGTTCCATATATATATATAGATTGACATAGTTTAATCTGAAATTCTGCTCAGGTAAATATTATATATTTCACCATTATTCCTTCTCGTTATCATTTCACTATTTTCTCACCTATTTGTAATATACTTATATAATACTTTATAAAGATAATTTCTTTTTGACAAATAAAAGCCTGATATCTACTATACTATACTGTATACTATTATATATATATATAGTATATAATCATATATATACTATTATAGTACTGATTTATATCTGTCCCAATAAATTATATTAATATTGTACTATACTTAGTAATTAACAAACAGATTAATATATATTAAAGATATTATACACCTACTATAGTAAATTTTAAATAAAACAACGTAATTAATAACGGAATTCTTCGCCTGCCCCGTACACTAACTGTCTACGTCACTAGCTCATATGTACTCTACTCATCTACTATCCGAGAGTATACCTAATATAGTCATATATAACTAAATCATACTTAGATTAATATTATGATAATTGCATATACTAGATAAGATATTATATATATATGTGTTATGTGTGGTTGTATGTGCATGAAGGATGAGACATATTCTCGCTATTAAATTCTTACATAAATATCTTAATAAATGAATCGCATAGTTTTAACTTTTGACTGTGACAATCTCGTACTCTGACACTACTCGATGAGACCGCCCTATCTATACGATTTGATTGGCAGCGCCTATAGTCACTGATCACGCTCCGGATGCAGAATCAGATATCTCACCCACAATACTCAGTGTTGCCGCTAATAGCTACACTCACTGGACTCTCAGCCAATCTCCCTCACTTGTTTCACTATGTTTGGTCATTTATAGTTGTCGATCACAAGCTTGGACAGTCACATCACTCCTATCTATATCACTATAATTATGTCATACTCGTTATTGGCTACAAATATTATTATGATTCTATTCATATGTGTATACACTATTATATTAACATAGTAATATTTAGCAGGATAAATATTTCTACTCGGATAAAAAAAAGATAAGATAAAGTAAACTGACTGCTTTATATCATATCATATAGTATATATAATATATATATGATTATATATTTCTATATAATTTTATTTACTATAATACCGTGATATAGTTTAGGCCTGACTTTAGATATATATAATATACTATATCATAATATATAAATATAAACAAGTATTAATATAAATATATTGTACATTCTTATAAAAATATAGTAAATTATAGTATATTATCTTATTTATAAGTTTTAGTTCTTCAATCTAATGATCTGCTTCATCTCCTTCTATGATATACTAAATTATAATATTGAATATATTCATATCTTCTATTAGGATTATTAATATATAATTATATATCATTATAATACACTTAGGAGTACTATAGATATAACTGATTGATAACTATCTTTTTAGCTCTAAATTTATTTCTATATTTACCAATACCCTACTATATACTAATACATCCAATTGAGTAGCTATCATATCAATTTATATCTAAAATTTTTTAACATTTATATTAAATATTTATAGATACAATAAATTAGATAATCCAATTCATAAATAAAGATATAGCTTATGATACTGATATATATTTATTTGTACTTTTTATAATCTATAATAGCTATCGCTAAGATTGTAGCTAAAGGCGCTAGAACTAATTAACATTATTATATTAAGTCGTATATATCGTATATATATATACTATAACAGTATATATTATAAAACATGTTTTCTATCTTAACTATTATATATATATCTTTATCAATGTTCTAATAATAGATTGCTTCGGTACTTATAGACTATTGCGAGTATATAAAAACTATAGTCATACAAAACAATCACACGCTAATGTCTCTAGTATCATGCAATACAATTTACCACCACTCGTTTTATAAGTGTCATTTAAATCGAATTTAGCTAACTGCACTTATATAATTATATAATATCTATATAAATACATGGTCATACCTATAGGTAATGATAGTGACAAAAATAAAAGCTAATAGCTGTTACTACTATACCTATATAATTATACTATATTCGATACTATAGTATATATACGGTTTATATATATATATATATGTTTTACTACAAGATAATAGTTGTGTACTATACTCTACCACTGGCTAATTCTAATAGCTTATATAATATAATATATATATTACACGTACTTTATAAATTATATATTCCTATTAATATAAAATAATATTATAAGTAATATACAAATACTGTTTAGTCCTTATACTATAGTGATGCTTAACAATATAATAATATAACATAATATAACATTTATAGACTCTTTCGAAACTGAACTATCTCATTTATCAGCGAAGTAGCCTAATGCAACGTCGATGAAATATCATAACGTCAATTGGACTAAAGATAATTGGAATCAGCAAGTAGCTTGCCTATAAACATAATCTGCTACCAATAGCGATACAACTGAAAAATACAGTAAATAATATATAAAGACATCATCTTTCATAGACTTCAACTAAATCAATATCATCTAGCAAGCTGTCGTGTGTGATGCTCACCTTCAACTCTGTGTCTTTATCTAATTATAGTACATATATATATATATATAATATATATATAATTTATCCATAACGTTACCTAACCTATCATCGTTATTTATACAATTGAGAAAAAACTGATAAAAGTACTAATCTACGTACATATATAATATATAAACAGGGTAAATGTAAGAGAATAATAATAATACATTAGGGATATAATATTCCATAGACATAACCATAGAAAATATACAATACCCTATAATATACATATTATAATCTATAAGTTAATCAGATCCCAGCTATAGAAAAAATACTATTACTGCCTCTATGATATGCGAAACCAAAAAGATTTATTTCATATTAATATTTATGACTATTTCACACACAAATATCTATCCCGTGAATATAGTTATTAGAGATAATACTTTATAGGATACCGTATTATATACATTATACATATATATATCTAATATACTAAGTATAACGTTATATTTTCCGATACTGCCCCATCTCCGACGAACACGTAGAGGTGTATATATTAAATTATAGTTACTATTAAAGTAGTACTTTCTATCTATCTAACTAGCTAATTAATTATATAAAAGCTATATATATATCTATGTATTAAAAAAACTATAAATATATATGAGTACTATATATATTATAATATTATTAACAAGACTTAGACTTTATATATATATATTATCATTAATACTATATTTTTTAAGTATTATATTGATAAGTCACCCTTTATAAATCCATTTGCTTATTATACGATAGTATAGTAATATAATATAAATTTATTTACTAACTATAATTATAAGTATGATTATATGTTACTATAATCATATATTAAATACAGTAGCTTACCATAAAATAAATATTAAATATTGAATAATTTGCAGTTCCTTAAGTAATACTTTTGCTACGCCAACGAAATATTTAAAAAAAAACAAGGTCTTTTAAAGGCTTTCTTAAACTAGCATAGTAATACTTCCTTTCTAGGTAATATATATATATAATATATTAGTATATATAATATTACTATATACTATATATACTTATATATTATTAGTATATTATATATATATATACAATATATTATATATATTAACATAACTTATTAAAAATCTAGTATATATAAACAATTATGGAAAATAGCTAATATAGCTTATATATAATATAACATAAACTAATATAGCATAGAAAATATAGTATATACTAGTGATATATATATATATAAATATGTATACAATTACTAATTTATTATTTTTTCTATACTTTTATCATCGAAATTTTAAATTATATCTTTTACTGCCTGAATAATTATTACTTATTATATTTTCTATTTGTATAATTGAACAAATTTAATTAAACATATTATTTAAATTATATTTAGATAAGTATAAGCGGTATATAATAGTATAGTTTGAACGAGTTGTTTCAGTTCTATAGCTGTATGTGTGTCATCTGCTGCTTACATTCTAATAAGAAGTTTGCAATCATTCCTTATTTTAGCTTATTTCTATAAGTATGTCTGATTGAACAGAATTGGTAAGTAGAAATTGGGAAACCAATTTCCAAAAATCAAGTCAGAATCAAGCATCGAGAATGCTACTAAATATGCAATTGTTTTGATATCTTGTGCAAGCTTTAAGATAGTAGGCAAAATTAAACTTTAAGATAGGTATAACTAGGCCACTCTCGGATCAAGATCTTTTCAACCCAGCTGCCTTGAAACTATAGATTTCGAATGAGCACTGCGGATGTCCATTATATTATGACTAGACAGGCCCTTAAATGGCAATAATTAGATTACCAACCACCATCTAGAAATACCTTAATATATGAGATGGTAAAGAATTGCGCAAAACCCAGTGCTTGATGAGATGAAAAAACCCTAAGCCAACTGTATAAGAATCATTGCTCTACGTCTCTCTCTCTCTCTCCTCTTTCTCTCTCCTCTCATCTCTCTCTCTCTCTCTCTCCTCTCATCTCTCTCTCTCGCAGTCCTCTCTCTCTCTCTCTCTCTCTCATTTCAAGAAGAGATTAATGATTGGAGCTACATCAGATATTTTTGAATCTTCAAAGACGAGGAATAAATATATCTAATGAATATATTATAATATATATATATAATGAATATATATATATAATATATATATATACTATATAAATATTAATACTATGTATATGTCCCCCAGCATATTTAGTATATATATCTATCTTAAATATTATATATATACTATTCCCAATATACTATATAATAATATATATTATACTATAAGCTATTACTATTATGAATTATATGATATGCCGGTTGCGTTTATGCTTTCGACACTAATTTCTTACAAACATTTCATTATTTGCTTATTCCATTATTATTATTATTATTAAATATATTATTATATTCATCTAATATTTATATATTATTATTATATATATTATTTATATTCCTATTATTCTATTATTATATATAATTATTCATAATTTTATATTTCATTATTATTACTTATTTTTAACATTATTTATATCATTATAATAAAATTTTACAAATTATATTATAATTATTATATTATTTTTTTATTTTTTTATTTTATTTTTAAATCCAAATCATGAAAGGTATTTGCTAACCTTATTTTTTGGTTTTGTCAGGTTTCAAATAACGTATGAGAGAAATATTTCCTTATTTCTTCGTATATATATAATATTATATTATATATACTATATAATATATAATATAATATATATAGTATAATATATACCTCATTTTTATAAGTGATAGCGTTACAATATTACTTCCACTAAATGGAATGCAAGAGGTCGTGTGTTTATTTGAACCTCTTTACTCAGAATATATATTTATATTATTTATATTATATATAGTATAATCAATCTATATATATAAATACTGGTATACTATACAAGGTGGTGCATTAAGCCGTTATACGTTATCCGTATAATTACTCGTTCAGTTTTTCGATTAACTAATTTAACGCTTTCGTTAATTTCGAAAAAAAGTAATCGGACTATGAACTCGAGTTTAAGAATTCTTTCCCTACATCGTTAATCTCGCTTATATCTATTTTAAATATATTTTTTATCTGATTTTGTATATATCTTTATACTTTTTAGGTTTTTCCAAATTTCCTAAACGCTCCTAGCTCCCAATATGCTCAATATGTTGCTTTTAGATAATACAAGATATAATATAACACGTTCTGTATAGAGAATCCGTCTAGAAGATTCTTTTACGCTGTATGTTTATAGTTCTACATTCTTATTGCGTTCGCTGTAGTAAAAATGCATAAATAAGTTGACATCGTTTGCCCGTTCAATGAGTCATTTAACTTCCTTTCGTTAGTTACTTGAACTTGCTCTTTTGCTCACTAGTGAAAAAGTTATTTAAGAATTGACTATCTAAGCAGTAACATAAAGTGAACATTAAAAAGATATATCGTTCCATATATCTGGGATCTCGTACGAGTATAATCTCTAGTTGACTATCTATTATTTTTACAATAATATACTACTCGGGTGTCCGTAAAAGAAATTGCCCAGTATCAATGCTTTATATATAACAGCGTAAATATACAAATATCAACAGCATAGTCTATACTCAAGGACTTATTGCAATATAAAGCAGTCGTTCCTAAATATGATGCAGAATATGTAGCCCTCTTCGTCTCAGGTTTACATCTCCATTCAATAATCCAATTTCCTCACACCATGGTTAACAGACCTGAGTAATTGGAAGATAGCATCTCAATTCTGACGATAAAATATTCAGACCACATAGAGAAGAAATCGCTGCGATTCAAGTCCTTGGACCTAGTCCTACTCAAGTTTAGCCGCCGAATCACTCTAATGAGAGCGTGAACGAGCTTTTGTCACATTATCGAAGATAGGTTCGAACACATTTATCGGCTTGCTTTGCTGCACAAGAAAGGTCCTAGTATCCTGGCGTCGGATATGACTCAGAATAAGTTCTATACAACTTCTGCGCGGAGATTCACGATATCGTGTCTTATCGAGTCACATCACTGCGATTTCAGACCCAGATACGAACATTATGACATTCAACCATTTATCTAACACGCCCCCTGAACTGCGATTGAAAGGTGGACGCTCGAATTTTCTGCAAAAAAAACACAAAAAGTTCCACAAGTACGTACTCTAATAAAAGGTCGTCTGTTCTCGACCCTAGTAGCGACTATGCAAGCAAAAGGTGTAAGCACGTAATTAGCCCTAGATCGCGGCAATCATTAGACAAGATAAACGAATACCTACCCATTGTGATGCGATCGTAGCGCAATTATAAGACAGAAACTTGAAAGCATGCCGTTCGCCCTTCTATTACTCCGATCATGTTAGCGCGAACTAAATTCGACTATGGCACATGGACAAATAATCGCTGCAATCTCCCCTCTAACCTAAGGGAGAACATAGCCTAGGGAGAATTGACATATTAGGAAAAACTCTGTTTCAATGACCGCTTCACTATTATGCAGCTTACTATGATATGTATTTTCGCTGCCTCGATTCTAATTACGGACATCCTTATTAGATAAGCATTGAAACTGGGAATTTCTTTTACGGAACGAGCTAGTATATTATTTTCAATATATTCCCATATACCTTAAAGATTATTTCATATATATATTCTATAATTAATAACAAATTATGTATTATTTCTTAATATGTGTTACAACGCTTGTATACGACGCCTAGAAGTTTCTATTATATATTTTCACTAGTAGTCAATAGATAGTCTATTTTTCTAAGATCATTACTAACGAATGATCGCTCATCGACAGCAAATTCCTTAGATTGACGAGCGCAACTATTCAGCTATACTTATAATTTATTCTTTCGCGAACCATTACTAAGAAATGAGAATTACAACAAAAGAAAAACCGTCAAACATTTCTAAACGGCGAAATAACCGTGTAAGAATAAACACAGTGGAGATATTGATAGCGATTGGAAGCGAAAAAAATAATGATCGTAATTTATCGAAAGAAATCTAATACATTTTGATATTCTGATAAGATTAGGATATAATAACTCGAACCTTTAAAGTCCTTCGATTAAGAGACCGAGCGTAAAGGAAAAATTAATCTTAAACTCGTTTATTACTGTCAAAAAATTCTTATAACAACAAGCCAAAAGCATAAAAAAGCTTCTTAAAGATTAAAGAATACAAGGAACCATTACAACAGTGTGCTTGTATAATAACCTCGATATTGTTATGAACCCACTCTTTGTATTTCACTTCACGTATTACTATATTATTACTATTTTTCATTAATATATAAGATATACTATATAATATTATAATTATTATACTTTCTTATAATATAGTATTATTATATATAATTAATTATATACTATATCTATACGATCAAAAATAAAATTGTGTTTACCTTATACTATATAAGATCGTTAAAATATATCTATTTTATGAATTAAGTTAGTATATATATGATGAAGACGTCCTATGAAAAGTATGGGAGCAATTGTTATATATTTATCATTTTCTTACGTTTGATATTATTATTAAATAACTGACAAACCAAAATAAGTTTACAAACCTTTTTAAATAATTATTATTTGATTATAAAACTAAAAAAAAATAATACATTTACTCGAAAAAAAACAACTATAATAAATAATAAAAACATAAATAGATAAATTCAATAGTAATTAATAAAATAATTAATAATATATAAATATATTAATATATATATATACAATATAACTAGAAAAAGCTCATGACCATTTAAATCATAAAGATAAATAATAATAATATAAAATATATATCATATACAGAACATAATAATAATGCCATGGAACGAATAAAAATTTTCAATTTATACCCCAATCTCATTTGTTCAAATAAAATTTGCATAGAATTTTTCTTTGCTGCAATCTAAGACCGATATCACGATGGAAATAATATCATATAAATTATATATATATATTATATAATATATAATATTAATATCATATTATATATATATTATTATATACCTTATAAGATTTTTTACGATCAGTAATATTTATTAATTATAAAGAAGCTGCATAGTCAGGTAATATTCACAATACTAATAATAATTGCCTTTTATTAATATATCTAATTTATCTAAAATTTTTCTAGAGAGAAACCAAAAAAAAAAATAATTACTTTATATTAGTATCTTAAGTCTGTAATGACATTATTACATAATCGGATTATTCTTCATTCTATCATATCTTTAAGAATGTATAAAGTCACATGCTTGTGTGTTCTATGTTATCTTACCTGTTGCTTCATACGATCTTCTTCTCAATATAGATAATAGAGCTAGAGTATTAGATGTAAGAATCCGATCGTACGATGTACAATATAGTGCAAAAAAATCGGATGACTTAAATGAAAGAGAAGAAATCCTTCTATTATCGTTCGCAAACTTCCCCGAGAGGAGACAGAATATAGGAAATATGACATCGCTGCACGTTACTTCTAGAGAAGAGATCTAGAGCATTGATGATCTAGTGATAGCTATACCTCTAAGAAGACCTACAAGAGTTTGCGTAGAGCAAGAGAAATCTTCTTGTCTTATTATCATTATGGAGTAGACTTCCACCTGTACAACTTAAGATCAAATACTTAACAGTTATCTAAAATGGGTTGACAACAATTAGTGTCCATATCGGATTTTTAAATCAGGAATCAGTTGTGCCCCAAAGTTGGTAAGTGTAGTTAAATATAAAACAAAATTAACGTATTAGTAAAGGGTTAAAACTTCTTTGGTCTTCCCCTCCTAGATCCACTACTGCTACTTGTTGCTCTCTGCTTAGTTCTCTTTGCTGGTTGCAAGTGAGACTTCATCTTTTCTTCATCAGATGATACTTCACTTTCAACTCTCTCTCCCCTATCATCATCTTCATTTAATGAACTTTTGATTTTTGGATAATGAGAATTTCTCTGAGATAAATGCGACTTTGATTTATCCTCACTTTTTCCAGAATCATGCTTCTTACGACTGACTTTTTCTTGGAATTCAAGATCTTCACTTCTCTCTGTAACTGACTCTTTGCTTCTATTGCTATTATGACCGAGATATGGCGGCTTGTGTCCACTCAAAGTAGTTATTCCTCCGTCTACTTCATCCTCATTCTGTTCCAATGATGACTGTGAATTACGTTTTGTCGGTTTTTGAGAGTATACCTTTGACGATTTTTCAGAGTAACCACTTAATGATGAGTGATCTGAAGGAGAAGAAATGGATGACAAGGTATCTCTCCTTTCTTTCTTATCTGAATGATGCCTTATTCTTTCTTCTACTTTAGAACTTTTAATATGTTTTTGCTTTTCCTTTTCTTTACCCAATTCATTTTGACGCTGCTTCTCTTTCTCTCGTCTTTTCTCTCTTTCAACATCTTTTTCAGAATGACTACCAAAATTTGATCTGTGTCTTTCTCTATCTCGCAATTTGTCTCGATCTTTCCTATCTCTATTTCTATCTTTCCTATCTTCTCTTGTTTTTGAATCTTCAGAATGCCGCCTTCTTTCATAGTCTTTTAATTTCTCTTCTCTTTCTTCCTTACGATCTACCTTGTAGTCTTCTTTATGTTCTCTTTTCTTCTCCTCTTTATCTTCTTTTTCCTCTTTATACTCGGATTTTACTTCTTTCTTTTCATCTTGTCTCTCAGTTTTTCTTTCACTACTCTTATCTTGTGATTTATATTTTTCATTATGATTATGCTTGTGTAGGTATTGGCACTTTTCTTCAAGCTTATCTTTCCTCTTTTCTCTATCATCCTTGATCTTTTCTTCTTTTAGCTCAGAGGACTTATAAATTTGAGGCTTCTCTTTAACATCAAATTTTTCCTCTCTTTTAATCTTTCCATCAGTTCTAATTTCCGATGCATCACAAGACAATACAGAAGCAACTGTTGCTGTTGTTTCTATCGCAGATTGAAATCCACCTTTGTCTTCGAGAACATCTTTGGATTCTTCTCTTTTGCCACTTTTCATTCTCTCTTTTCTCTCAATTCTAATTGCATCTTTTTCCCGATAATTTTTTACGGACTTATTCTCTTTTTCTTCCTCTTGCTCCAATTTAATTTTCTTGTTCTCTGGTTCAAAAGATTTAGCATCTTTGAAGAATTCTTTGTTGTGTTTTCCCTTCCTATCAGTTGCGTCTATATCCGTCAAGCTAAGACGTCTCTTATGAATTGATGATGATGATGTTTGTTCCAATGCTTTGAAATTTTCTATTAACTCTTCTGGTTCATTTTTAATCCTAGTAATAACACTTTCCGATTTAACAGAACAATGGTTATAGTGATCTTTTACTCTAACTTTATTTGTTTCCAAAAATGTCGTTTCCTTATCCACTAAATCTAAAGAGGTATTTTGTACTTGTTCCTTTTCTATTAGAACTTTCTTTTCTGGCAAACTCTTTAAAATAGTTACTCCCTCATTTGGAGATTTACTAACTTCTTCAGAATTTCGAAGTTTGAGACTAGAATCTAACGGGGAGGACTGCTGAACTGAAGAGGAAGAGCTTGTGATGGCCTGAGTTGTTGTAGTAATCAAAGATTTACTATTGCAAGTAGTCTGAATAACGGATACAGCACCAGTTACTCGAGTGTCTGGAATCACAGTAACGATACTATCACAAAGTTTATCAGAGGATGATGGGGTTACATTTTCTACTACGTCTTCACTCTTAACAGGAGGACCAGGAGTGGATACAGATGACCCTGTAGAAGATCTTGAGTGAACTGAAGCAGGTGTATTAGGCGAGTTAGAAGATGATGGCATTACAGAGGTAGAAGAACAAACTGATGACGACGTAGTAGTGGTTGTATTAGAAAACGATACTGCCAATGCAGAGGAAGTTGGTGTAGTAGAATGAGTAGCTGCACTACTTATTACTTTTGTAACAGTATTAGAACGGCTAAGAGATAAAGAGTTATGCATACAGACAACAGTTGAAGTAGGGGTATAAGAGGACTTTGTTGCCTGCGGACTAGAGATTGATGCAGAGGTTGTAGTTGACGATCGTCGAATACCAGGCAAACTATTAAGTGGAGTAGCTGAAGGTACTGGAAGAGTAGTACATGTAGAAGTGCTTGTTAAACCACTAGAACTGTTAGACACGGAAAATGTGGTGGTAATTGCAGAATAAATTTTAGCTCTTGACATTGAAGAAAATGGACGAGGCTCATACTTATCACTAATGTTTTCTAACCTTTCACTGTCCTCGTCAAAAACACTTCTCTTAGAGAGAAGAGATTTCATAATATCTGAAGGCTCCTGGCTCTTTAATTCCTCGAGGTCTAAGATTCGCTTTTTCCTTAGAGTAGCAAAAGAACTTCTTGAAACTGATGCAGATGTTCCTGCTGATCTAGCAGAAAGAGGTGATTTACCAAATGATCTTGCAGAACCAGTCCATTTCTCATATTTTTCATCTAAAGCTTTTATCCTTTCATATAAATCTCCAGCCATATTTGTTGGAGAAACTGTGGGGGATTCTTCTGAATCTGAAGGAGAATCATGCAGGGCAGGCCCTGGAGAAACTGGTGTGTCTGCAAGAATTGGATCGGATTCTTCAACATTACTGTTTACTTCTACAGGTGTTAAATTCCAATTTGTACCTGTATTAAATGTAGGAGATCGTAGGAGGCTTCCTCCCCGAGGAGAAGAACAAGTTCCTCTTGGAGAAAGATGAAGTCTGATTTGCTGAGCAAATTTTGGAAGAGGGAGTGAGAGAGGGCTAAAAGTTTTCTCTCGTTGGATGGGAAATGGAATAGCTCGTCTATTACAAGGGTCTGGTACAGGAGGATCTTCGCGCTCATCTCTAACTGGCGTCCCTGGAGGACTTGCATCACTTAGAAAATCACCATCACCAGCTGATGAAAGGGAAATGTCCCTGCCTCTCCAAGGCGAGGATTCATCAATATCACTAACAGATGATTTCCTATGGCGAGGATCTGGCTGTGGAGATCTCAAAAGCTCATCGGTACAAGCTCTATTGTTTTCTCTTTTAACAAACTTTGCTTCAATTGACTTACGAGAGGAGTCAAATGGTTTCCTAAATCCAGGTGACTGATCTTGCTGCCGAAATTCAAAAGAATCACTGTTACGCTTAACTGACTTTTCATATGTTCCACACATCCCTTCTGCATACTTTTGTTTTTTAGGTGGTCGTTCTTCATCCAGTGATCTTTCATCCCCAGAAGAAAATAAATCTTCCCTTCGAAGGCTTAATCGTGGGTCATGCAGCTCATTTTTACTTGTAAAAGAATCTACCTCATCAATATCTACATCAGACTGAACACGATGATTGCCACCGCTGCTACAATTACGATGTCGGACAGGCGAATTAGAAGGCCTTCTCATATCACTAACTCTAACAACAAGATCTTTAAAATCACTTGGACGACGTCGTCGAGGATCCTCAACAACAGTAACTTCTCTAGATGGTGAGGTGGCAATAGGAGTTGAAGGGGGGAGTTGGTGTCTTGAGGATGTGGTAGCGTCTTGTCTTATTACCCCCATAATTTGTAAGAATGAGTCTTGTGTTAAAACAGTTATAACATGATAGCTAATCATACACAATCTTAACGCTATAATTTACTACATTCCCCGCACGTCTATAACTGTGAATAAAAATTGAATGTTTATTCTAGATTATATTACATGAGGTTTATCGAAAAGTATGTATTTAAACATAGGGATGATACATAATTGATTTAGTAGCAAGCTATAAAAGAGTGACTAAATGGTGCATAGTAAATGTGTGTAAAGCATCCACAGATAAACAGGCCAGGACAGTTGCTGTAATTGACTACACAAAACCTCATTTGTGCTAATCGTCAGTAAAACGTCGAGTGTTGTGAATGTGCATACTATAACTTGGAAGGTGAATTTGCTTATAGTGGTTTTTATCATATATAACCTATTTCTTGAAAATTGTTCTCTTCACGCTCACGGTGACTTAGTGGACTTCTTGAGACACTCTTGCTTTTATTTTATATTTAGCGTTAGGTGTTCACAAATGCAGACACGTATATAACTCATTCACCATCATTTTTATCAGTATTAGGCTAGAATTTAACACAATTATAATGCCTTTAATTTAATAATACTGATTATATAATAGTGTAGCTATTTGAAAAAAGTTAAGTTATAATTATTGTTTACTATATATAATAATTTCAAGTCAGAGTCACCTCATGATCTGGATCGACATGAGTATTGAATAGTTACAAATATAAAGATCATATTCAGACTTGATTATTGTAAAAAGAATTATAATATTATAATTAGATATCAATATATTTATATATACTTATATATATATACAGAAGTAATAGAACTTATCATAAAAAGATAAGCATTAACGTTATATTATTTAGTATATAAAAAATTTTATACTATATATCAAACCATTAATATTATATACGATAATAAATCTTACCAAGAAGAAATTAATATACTGGACTCATATCAATTATAAATTGAAACTCCATCTCTCGATCACCCCACAATTATTTTGTATTAACATTAATATGTATTAAAATAAAGTAAGCTCACTGACATTTTTTTAAATTTATATTCCAAATATTAAATTATATAAAAGTATTCAGAAAAAACGTCGACATTTTACCAGGGTAATATTATTTCTATAACATGAATAATTAATAATCAGATAAATTCATTTTAGATCAATACGAGAATTTTATAATATTATGACATATAAAATGTAATAAAAGACAAATAAAAACATCTCGAGCATGCAGGGATGTATATAACATAGAATATAGATATACTTACTTGAACATTTCAGGTAGATCAATATTTTCAACATATATAAATTAGTTAAAAATACTGTAATAATTTAGTCATTCAGGACATTTTTTTTCATTAATTTTAATAATTAAATTAAAAAGACAAAATAAAAACTCTGTTACTCGTTATATAATCTCTATATACAAAAAATAGGATACTCTTGATCTAATTAAATATATAGATATAACTTAACATATAAATAAGAACATAACAAAAATCCCGATGCTGGCTAGTTATAACATAATATATAATAGAAATACTGTAATGACTATTTAATGAGGAAATATATTTTTCAACATATAAAATTAATAAAACAGAATACTATCAACATTCCAGGGATTAAAATAGTGCTACCGGGTAGCTAAAGATCATCTTAAAACCCGATCCTATACAAATATGCAACTACACCGATTAAATGCATTCCTAAGAGATGATTCTGAATATAAATAACAACTTAATTAAAAATCACATAAAATAAAAATTTAAATTGAATTAGAAAAATATTATATACTAAAAATAACTTCACTAATTTCAGGAATTAAATTTTAATAATAAGCTAGCCGGTAAGAACTATACGTAAAACATACATTAACAGATCATCTGAAAACCTAATGAGTCCAGTCCATTCAAAATCTAATGAACCTTATATTATATATATAACAAAATGATGATCACAAAATTATAAACTTATAGATTAAAATATTGTGAAAAATACACCAATTTTCTAATTAACTTTACTTAGCACAATTAAATGAATGTGATTCGCCTTCAGGCGAATGCATTCATCCTTCCTATAGCTCTACTGAGGTATATTAGAGTATTCATTTTCATTACCTCCGTTCATGTTTCGTTTATGTCAGCAGAACCACAGGACTAAAAAAAATTATAATGATAATGAATTATTGATAAAATTAACATAAAACTCTTTTTGAACAATATTTTCGACGTATGATAGAAATACAACTAAAAAGGCTGCAGAGCGATACACATTACAAGTTCTCCAGAAAATAGCCAAATATGAACAAAGTAAATATATATACGATTTATTACATTGCTAACTAAATTCAACGTGAGGGATTGATTGTTAGTCTTAAGATAACTTATTGTAAAATTATATTAATAATATTGATGTTATTTGATGTTTGATTATTGATGTATTGTAATCAATATTAATATTAATTCAATTTCAGAAATAGAGCCCTGTATATATGATTGTCATATTTTTAGAGAGTGTATGGATGTAGTATAATATAATTGTTTATAGAACAAATATTACAATAAAAAATAAATATATATATATAATTTAGTAACATACAACAGCAAAATACGGAAATTATGTGAGTTTAAATTATTTATGTGTAATAAGATTAATAAAATTATTCGATTGAAGTGGATATAGCAATACAGATATTAGGTCATTAACGTATATTTGCATTTTCGAAATTATTATCGGGAATTAAGAAATAATTGCCTTGAATGAAAAATATAAGTATATAATATCATATATATTATATAAATAATATATATAATATTAACTAATATATATAATAATGTAAAAATAGAAGAAAATTATAAATAAATCGAAAAATCAAATAATGTATTTATAAACTAATTAATAATCGAAAGATAAAAAAGTTCGCTAAATATAAGTTGACGCACAATCAATGAGAAATACTAATCGCTCTGATATAATTATAACCTCTTTATTAGAGAGTCATAATTTAGATATGATGTAATACAAATATAAATAATATAAATTAAAAATAAAATATGTGATTAACTATATAGGTAAAACTTTGTTAATACAACTTTATTCCTCATTTATAGGTTAGTTCGGCCATCTACTCAAACTCTGTTTTACTTAAAGTAATAATGAAATGTAAGTGCGTGAATCGTACAATTATATATTACTTAATAAACAAGGTGATAGAGAAAAATAATCTAAGTGCTATGTAGTAGTGCTACAAAGAAGATTTCTTATAACATACTCACTAGAAATAGATTGCATTATTTTGGATTATAAATATGCATAATTGTCTTGTTATTCTCGTTAGCATTAAAAGTACAAATATGCAAGCATGAAACGAGCTAAAAATCGATACCTCCTTCAAAATATAATTAATATATTCTTAAAGACGAGTTGTTTGTCTGTGGATGGTCAACATATTAAGCAAATTTTTATATTATGAGAAGTGAATGAGATAATATTTGATATTAGATGAGAAATCTTAAATATAGTTTTTATTATATATATTACTCATTAGTTTCTTTTTCATAAATTAATATTCAACAATAAGAAAATGTTTGAAAGCATACAAGTCAAATTATATAAATATCATAGGAGACTATATATACGTGTGTGGACACAGATAATTTCTCTTAGTTAGGAAATTATAGTTAAGAGTGATTTGCAAAAGAAGTATATAGTCGTTAGGTTCCAATTAACACGAAAATATGAAATCATACTGCTAAGTCTCTCTAATCATTGTGCACTAGAGATAGTTGGGCAGTGGAGTTAATTGATACTCTTACTCAGTATATACTTATTATTATATAACGTCTATCAGTGATAACACTAGCTCTGGCTCACATTCGGTGATATATGGCAAAAATCTTCTTTCTCACGAAGAAAAAATGCAACAGGTACTAAAATGATTATAGTTTAGTATCTTTCCATGGTTGCTATTTGGTAAGCATGAATCTGGAGGATTATATTCACAAGAAATCTTTGATTGAGTGATCTATACATTGACTGTAAAAAAAAAACCTTATAACTAGTTTCTCAGAATCAGAGGAATAATATAAAGGAAAACCAATGTAATAGTTCATGAATGATATCTTTCAAAAGATCTGTGAACATGAAAATATTTTTATGAGCACAGATGTAGATTCGAATACTAAACAAAGTTAATTGGACTACATGTGACACTAGTGTATAACGTATATAAGAAAGGATGTTATATTGATTATTGGGTGAGATCACGTATTACAAGATTCAATAGGCTACGGCTAGAAGAAAGAAAAAAATACCACAAATCAAAGCAATTACTAAAATTACAAAACAAAGTATATAAAAAGAAAGTTAATTCTACAGTCTCTCGTCAAATTTTGGTGCACATTGCTTGACTGCACGAATATTGGTTGAAGAAAGTAAGCCGTCAAGACATCCAATTTGTAGGTATTAACTTTTGTGTATATTGTACTATTGCAGTAGGTAGCAGAGTAGTGTGTAGGTGCTTGGGCTACCATTGATTTTGATCAATCATCATTGTGCAAATTTTTTTATCAGAGATAACTATTCTCATTACTGCTGCATTGTCATATATTGGTCAACTTTACTCTTTTAACATCTCTTCAATAATCCAAGCGTTTGTGCTTCTTTGTGTTCATTATGCAAAAGTTGCATTCTCTGTGGTTCTGCTGTTGTTGAAATATTGCAAACTTTTTCATAAATTCATTTTCTATGTGATGAATGCCATAAAACTTATTTAGTAGTATTCAGCAAGATATCCAAACTGATAATTTTTTCACTATCTGGTCTTATCCAGCATCCGGACAGGTAACAAAATTCACTATCCTATGCAACTCTAACCATACCATCCATATACAAATCCAATTATCTCTTAAATGCTGCAAGTGAGTGACTATCAACAAGTTCTTGCAGCAAATCACTCCAAAAATTAACCTTATTACTGAATAAGTAATTCTTATGTAAAGATGGCAGTTCTTCCACCTAATTTTCTTATTGTGTCTCCTGGTCTTCTTCCATGGGACTATAAAAGAATTTATTGGTCTCAATATGATTGAGGTGTAAATATTTTGCAGACTCATATCATCCCCTCTTTGAAATCACTTTTCTACAGAAAACATTCCTACCTCCTTCAGCCTTTCTACAGAGCTCTTTACCTTCAAAGCCAGAAATAATCCCTGTTGCTCTATGTTGCACTCTCTCAATCATATTAATGTCTTTTTCTTAAATAAGAGATCCATACTTGTGCACAATACTCTAATAATGCCCTAACGTAGCTTAAGATACAGATTACTCATATAAGGGAGATCAGTAGTGTCATTCCCTGCAACAATTATAGCCTCCTTGCTCTTGTAAATGACATTGTGATATACCTAGCATCTTATTACCTCTATTCCCTGCTTCCAAACCCAGATTAGTCACTTTCAGATTACATTAATAATCACACTCAAATCTTTTTCTTGGTTCACAGAATCAAGTCAATCCCATTCATATTGTAGTTAAATCTTTCATTCTATTAAAATTCAATTGCCACTTACCTGTCCACATAAGAGGTTTATCAAGATCATTTTGAATCTTTATATAAAATATCCATCATTTATTATTCCAGCACTGAACTTTGTATGAAACCTCTGTTTACTATTTTCCATTATGACATTGCCATTCGGTTATGTGCACTGCCTTCTATTCCTAAACCACTCTTTAATTCAACCATGCACAACTCCAAGTCTTATGTGGGGTATCTTATCAAAGGCTTTGTTTGTTTAAATATATAACATCAACTGGGTCTCCTCAGTCAATGCAGTCAGTAATGTATTCCATAAATTCTAAAATGTTTGTCTGAGATGATCTACCCTTTTCTAAAACCACACTGAAAGTCATATAGCTACTATCTTGTTATTATTCAAATTTTTCTCTATATGACCTTTCAGTAACTTTTCCAAAATTTTTACAACCAGACATGTTAAGCCAACTGGCTTATAATTTCCCAAATCTTTTTTAATACCTTTATTATAAATAGGCCCAATATATGCCATATTCCTGCCCTGTGGTACCTCACTAAATGTTATAGATCATTTCAAAATCAAATACAATGCCTTTGTAATGCCGTTACTACCCTCATTTAAAATTCTACCATATATGCCATCAGGACTTGCATCTTTACTTGGGTCAATGTCATCTCATAAAGATTTGATTTCATTTACCTCAATTTCTAATTCTCTAAGCCTTGTTATTACATGAATACTGGAACTATTAGTCTCTTAATTATTATCCAATCTTTTCTGAGTACACTTGAAATAATTACCAATTCCTTATCTGAACTTACTAAATTTTAAAAAATTTTAATTGAACAAATTGTCCCATACAGAAAGCTCTTCAGTATCATCACACACACCCTTTGTCAACCTCCATAAAGATATTGAAGGTTAAGAAAACTAAAGTCTAAAGACATTCAGGAGAGCAGAAATGTTAAAAGCTCTTCTAAATTATGTTTGAGTCTGACTCTTTCTCTTTATATAGCCTATAACATATGATGATCAATAAGATTTGTCACTATATGCCCTTATTAGAAACAAGTCTAAGAACCCTGATGCTGATCATGATGATTTATGAGAATCAAATATTATTAATATATAATTATTAAACCTTGTCAGCAGTCTTTGTTAATTAGCTCTGAATTTCTAATGTTGATACACATGAATGAAAAATAATTTTTGAATAGTAAATTGTTCCATTTACACCCTTTGGCTTTTGTTCTACATTTATACAGTACAAATATAGGGAACAAATTTGAGGCATATTAGTAAAGAAATTGACACTAAATAATAAACAAAAATATACACTAGAAAATATTTTGTAAAAACAAAAAAAACTCTGCATGTGAATATATCCCATCTAAGTAAAGAATCTTCTTCCACAGAGGGGTGAACAATCGAGTTTACCTATAAAATGATACAGTACTAGGATGATGTGAAAAAAATTTGGACATGCCGTCTCAGGACACCTAAGTTCTTAGAAGCTTGTATAGATAGAAATACAATATGATCCTTTCACCTATAAAAATAAAAAATATTTAAGCAATTTTTTTTTAACATGATCTACAAAATATATATATAGGTATATATATTGCCCTAGGTGAAATTGAAACCAAATTGGAAGACAAGAACAGGTTTATTTACAGCATCAACCTTACATTATACTAAGGCAGAAATTTGTGATACTTGGTCTTTCTGAATAATGTATTAAGTTACTCATTATTTTTGTTTTCAGTTTTACTTAGAAGAAGAATCTCATTTATACAGTAACTCAACATGTTTCTTAATTCTGGTGGATCATCTGAATTCTTCAGAAGATCAAAAACTCTCTTTATTAGATTAAGCTTGAAGGCACTTATTTGATTTAATATTATTCACCTACTCACATTCAGCAAGATCAACATATTTTATTCCATTAACATTCTCTGCCTCCACATTTTCCCCCATCAATAAAAGGTTAGAACTTTGTTTTGAACCCTCATGATTTTTAAGTTAAAACCATCAAGGTCTCCACAGATGGTGCCAGATCCGTGACAGAAACTGCTCTTCACAACCATTTGGATATTTAATGTGAGCATTCTGAGGGGTTGAATCTAATACCTCTACCTCCTCAATGAAAGATCTAATACCTCTACCTCCTCAATGAAAGATCTAATACCTCTACCTCCTCAATGAAAGATCTGTCTGTTTATTAGGAATGGTCAAAGAGACTTTTGTTGGATTACATAGGTATACTAGCTCATAAGTTTCCTGAAGAAATGCAAGCAAGCATCTGTAAATAGTAGTATTAGCGAAGTGCAAAGTTCTTAGTTAATGAAAAGCATCAGGCAACACTTCATTTTGTATGATATGGGGTAGATCTACTAATTAATGAATCATTCTTAAAATAAAATAAAAAAAATATATAAAAAAAGTACTATGTAGTCAGGTAATCCTAGTATCAAAAAGAGATTACTCAGACAAGTTAGCTAAAGAGGATCAGAAAATTATAAATCATATCAAGTGTTTGTTGAAGGATGCACACTTGCAAAGGTCCTTTTAAAACTATAATTATTGGTAATTGATAAAAGTTGTATGGAATGTACTAATCCTTTATTAAATGACTTATTGAACTAGGTGGGGACACACTATTTTGCAAATACAACAGAGTAATATAAAATATTCATTTCTAAAGTACAAAAATAACTCACATTCATAACACTTAAATATAGAAGTAATATTTCAGACATCATTTGAACAGTTAGCTTTTACATGGTTAACTTATTGAGAAACGAGTTATTTTTATCCTTTCATATGTTAGGTAATTTTTAATTGAACTAACTTTCAATTAGAAAACTATGGAATGGAAATAGGAATCGCTTGAAACATATATTATATATATAATAGTATATATATATATATATATAGTATATATATATATATAATATATATATATTATATATATATATATATATATATATATATATATATATATATATATATATATATATATATAATATATATGCAAATTAACAACATGGCAAAGTTCCTGGCCTTTATTGTAGTAACAATACTATATCGTGGATAACGCTATTTGAAAGCAATAGATATTTCCCCCCAAAAAATTTAAACCTACCTACAAAACTCTTTCCCCAGCCGTAAGCTAAGGTACTTTTTTCATTACGCCCGATCGGGAATAACTCATCTAAAATGGGATGTCCGACGAAAAATAAATAAGTAAAAATTAAATAAATGTAAAAATAAATAATAAAAGAAGGAATATAAATAAATTAATAATATGTAAATAAATAAATGAATTAATAAATATAAAAATCCACCCCTAAAATGGGCCGCCAAATTGGCCTAACTTCAGAATAATAAACCTGATTGCATGAACTCAGTTCACCCAACAGCCTGTGTTCCCGCAAGCTACCTCCTCCGCACATCCTGTTCGGATATATATATATATATATATATATATATATATATATATATATATATATATATATATATATATATATATATATATATATATATATATATATATATATATATAGAAGAGAGAGAGAGAGAGAGAGAGAGAGAGAGAGAGAGAGAGAGAGAGAGAGAGAGAGAGAGAGAGAGAGAGAGAGAGAGAGAGAGTTCGTGTACTGGACGAACCACCACCCACTGGGAAGCGGCCACACTGGGTTGAATAATCAACTCTATGGGTGGGTCCTGGCTCATACTTATTTTAAATGTCGGAAAAGAAAATTTAGATGGTGAAATAAATATTCAGTCAAAAAATAAATAAAAACATAAATAAAAAGGTGTCCTTACATTTTATATAGTTCTAATGTAACATAGCAAAATTAAATGATGCTAAGGATATTTAGTTCTTGGAGATAAGAGAAGAAAGAGTTACTATTAAGGTGGGAGGATTTAGACAATATATGGAGTAACCTTCTAGAACAAGGGTTCCCAAACTTTTTTCACCGCGGAAACCCTTGTTGTGCTAAAAAAAATTTCGCGGCACACCTACTCTTAAATTGGTTTGACTCCTTAGTCTTAGGTCTTAGGAAAACAAGAAAACACAATGCAAATTTAATGCCCATTTACCTTTAATGTGAAGAATGAAACTGCTTTAATGAATTTTTCATTATTTTCTTTAAGCTAAATTAAGTTTTGTCAATTTTACCCTTAAATCACTTGACGCTGAAAGTTTACTCCTGTATCTGTTTTTTTTTGTAAGAATACTTTGAGAATGTAGACTCACATAGATAAGTGGAATTAAAACGCACAAGTCTTTTTAATGCAAGCTTGCTAACAGCATCGTTTTCTGCATACACTTGCATCCAGAACTCTTCTTGGCCCCCTTCGTGGTATTTAAGTTTCAAAATGCTGTCTTCACTGATGTCAAGCAGATTTTGAAAAGTTTCATTTGTCATCCCATTAGGTTTACGTTTCGGGTCGCACGAAAACTGGTTTGTCATTCAGCTGCAGACATCCTGAGAATCAATATTGGGAAAATACTCAACAATGGTTTTTTTCCAAACCTTCCAAGTGGGCAGTAATAATTTCGAGGAAGCTCGGTTGAAGATAGATCTCATTTGTTTTGGCAAATTCTTGCAGCCGAGGAAAGTTGATGTCTCTGCTCTTAACACACGCTTCAAAAAATAAACAAAAATTGCGCAAGCCTTTTATTTTGTCTAATTGTGCTACTCCCTTCTCTTGAAGAGATGTGGTGGTTTCCTTTAGTTTTTCGAATTTGTCGGAAAGGTATCCCAATTTAAGCAGCCAATAGACATTAGTTAATTTTTGAATAAACGACTGCTCTGTAAATGTGACTAAAAATGCATCGTTTAGTTCAAACAGTCTGGCTAAAATCATTCCCTTTGTGTGTGCAGCAACTCAGCCAGCAAGTGGTGGAAGTGATCCACACCCATATCTTCGGCGGTACGTTTTAAAAGGCTTGCTTGAAGTGGGTGGCTCTTAACATGATTAATTATCTTCACAGCATCATCCAGTACGACTTTTAAATCTTGTGGCATCTTTCTTGTTGCCAGGGAATGCCGATGTATGACACAGTGGCTGCTGGTGGCGTTTTCTGCCACTTGCTTCATCCTAGACACCGCTCCCTTCGCTTTTCCAACCATTGCGGCTGTTCCATCACTGCAAATATCCACACACTTGCTCCATTCCAAACCTATTTCTTGTACAAATTTGCCGATAGCATTGAAAATTTCGTCGCCAGTGGTGTAAGTCTCAAGTACTTCCCTCATCAAAAGTTCCTCCTTTATTTGCATTGCGAATGGGTAAGTCACAAACACAAGAAGAGCAGCAAGTCCCGCTAAGCCGGTACTTTCATCAAGCTGTAAACTAAAAAATTCACAAGTTTTCAATCTTCTTATAAGTTCGTTCTCAACTGACTCTGAAATTGTGTTAATTCGCTTGCTTATAGTGTTATTTGATAGCTGCACAGTATCAATCTTCTTGGCCATATCTGGACTTAAAATGCAACTAACAACATTCTTCAGGCAAGGTTTAATTAATGTCTCAGTAATAGTATGCGGTTTTCCAGTTTTTGCAATATGTAAACTGACAATAAATGAAGCTTCAGTTACGTTTACATTTTCATTTTTAGAAATTCTCTCCACCATAGATGAACCTGCCTGAAGAGATAAAGCGCGGCGTTTGAAGATTTCTTCACCTTTATGCACTAAATCAGAATGATTGCATTCCAGATGTCTTTTTAATTTGGATGGAACTAAGCAGAGATTAGCAACAACTTTATGACAGTTAACGCATTGCCCTTCGGGTGCCTGTTCGTTCTCAACCGGAACAAATCCAAACAAAGTAAGGTAGCTAGGGTCATATTTTCTTATTTTTCCTCGAAGCTTCTTTGGGACGTCAGTTGCCTTTACGCGAACTGAGGCAGAACAATTTGTGCTTAGTCTGCCAAGAGTCTGCTGGGATGTTTTTTTTTTTTTTTTTTTTTTTTTTTTTTTTTTTTTTTTTTTTTTTTTTTTTTTTTTTTTTTAAATTTTTTTTTTATTTTTTTTTTTTTTTCCTTTTCCTGGGTAGCTGTTGTAGTTTTTGAGATATGGATTGTGGCTCTTCTAGAGGCTGACCCAATTGTTATTATACTATTAATGATGGAGAAAATTAACATCGTAAATGGAAAATTATTTTTTTACCTACCACTTGTTAATTCTGATAAACCTTGGAACATAACTATCAGACGTGCTACGAGTGTTTGCACAAAACATAAATGATCCTACATCGTTAGTTTTTTTGTTTATAGAAAAACTTTTGTAAACCTGCCTTTCCTAATTTGCTCTGATGAATCTGTAGATAATACACCTACTGAAGAGGCATATATTATATATATATATATATATATATATATATATATATATATATATATATATATTATATATAATATATAATATATATATATATATATTATATATATATAAATATTATACATATATAATAATATAAATATATAAAAATATATATATATATATATATATATATATATATATATATATATATATATATATATATATATATATATATATATATATATATATATATATATATATATATATATTATATATATATATATATATATATATATATATATATATGGTTAAAGTCCACATAGTCCGACACCTTTGGAAAAAAATTGGATGTTGCCAGATTGCTATTTATTTGCTTGTTGTGCTTGAAATCATAGACGTAGGAGACTTTTTTCCTATAATAAAAAAATTTGTAATCTTTAATTAGTATAAATTTAAGTTTGGTTAGGTTAAGTAAGGTTAATTAAGTTATTTAAGATTATATAGATTTAAATAAATAATTAGGACTTTTTTTTTAAATTTTAAAGGTTTGAAGTTCTTTTACTGAAATAAAATTTGCGGCGATATCGAAAACGGAGCCTACTTTTTTTTTATAATTTTATGCTAAGATTGCGTTCTTTCATTGTACGAAATAAGAAGAATTAATTGTAATTTTAGGCACCGGTGTTGCCTGGAGACCGCGGTAGCCCGCGGGCGGTCTGCCGTGCATTGGAGGCAACGTGTATCCCACTCTGTGGTATTCTTCAATTAAAAAAAAAGTATCATGGCGTCTACATTCACTCTACAAACTATGTACATAAATCAAATTTTAGCTGATATAAATTGCCTAAGGTTACTCATTTTTATAGGACTAGGAGTGAAGCCCATTAAAATATATAGCACTTTCTTTTTACTATTTTGTTATTTTGTTAATATTAATTAGCTCTATATATACAGGGTGATTCAAAACCTCTGCGACAAACTCAGAGGGCTGATAGTGCAAACGATAAGGAACATTTATTGTTAATAAGCTTATGGATGATAGAAACGCTTAACAAATTCAAGTTACGGATGATGTAAGGTAAACCACGTGATGTTGTTTGACGCGTCGTTACTTCGTAACAGGAGATTTTGGGTATTCTAATGTTATGTATGTGTGCGTGCGTACATCTGTGTACTCCGAGGGTTGATAGAGGAAACAACGTATGTGTTTTGTTAAACAACGTATGTGTTTTGATGCGAGGTTGTAAAGCAAAAAATGGTAGCTTGTTATGAAATCATTTTATTGAGGAAAATTACAGGAGGTGCTCAAAGCGTCTGCCCTGTACCTGATTAAATTCGCTACATCGCCGTGCCATTGCCTGTCGGACTCTACTGAGCATGCCCTCACTGTGTCTGATTTAAATAAACGCAGTGAATATACGCTGAATCAGTTCCCCTCTTGTGTTGACTGGGTTAATGTACACAACACTCTTCACATGCCCCCAAAGAAAATAATCTAGGGGCGTAAGGTCGGGCGATCTTGCAGGCCACGCAACAGGTCCCCCTCTCCCTATCTATTTGTCAGTGTAGACTCTGCTCAGATGCGCCCGTACTTGGTGGCTGAAGTGCGCTGGAGCGCCATCATGTGGAAACACATGTCTCTGCGGGTCGCTAGGGGTATGTCGTCCATGAGCTACGGAAGCGTGTTCTGGAGTAGTTGCAGGTACGCAGGTCCATCCAAACGGTGTGGAATTATGACAGGTCCCAGCAGATAATCCCCAAGAATTCCACCCCAGATGTTTACGGTAAATTTCGCCTGGTGAACTCTGATGAACATTGCGTGCGGATTGTCCTCGTCCCATATGTGGCTGTTTCTGCTGTTGAAGTAGCCATCACGTGTGAAGCACGCCCCATCGGTAAGCAGGACATGTGCAGGAAAGGCAGGATTATCGATGCTCCGTTGCAGAAACCACCAGGCAAATCGCACACGCGGGTGCGAAGTCGTTTGGCCCAAGTCCTTGTACTTTCTGTAGGTGGTATGCATGGAGGCTTTGCTCTTGCAAGACCCGAACCACAGACGACTGATTTGAACCCATGGCATGGGCAATGGCGCGTGTGCTAGTCGACGGGTCGTTGGCGACTCTCTCAAGCACCTCTTCTTCAAACGTAGGAGTCCTTGTATTTCGCGGTCTTCCACAAATGCACCGGGGACGAAGGGTCCCATTATCTCGAAGGCGCTGATGAAGGTGAGCAAACATTGTGTGGTGGGGGGTGATTTTTGTGTGGAAACCGTTCCCAGTACATGAGGTGCGCTCTTGGTCCATTTCCGTTCGCCGCACCGTAACACATTATCATGTCGGTTAACTCGAGAAGAGTGTAGTGATCCATTCGTAATCGATGCCTACACTGTATTGAGTCAACGATGAATTGGGCAAGGTAAAGGTATTGCCACGTGTTTCCCAAGGACGTTAAGCGTACTTACATGTAAGCACGCACAAACACATTAAAATTGAGTAATTGAGTAACCTAAATCATCGGTAACCTACATGCGACGCGTCACACAACATAAACTAGTGTACCTTCAATCGCCCGTAACCTTGAAACGAAGTGTCATACAACATAAGTTATTTAACAATAAATTTTTTTAACAATAAATAACAATAAATTACAGCGATGGAGCGGCCAACATATAGTAATGACCTCAATCCAATCGAACATTTGTAGGAAATCCTGAAACGTCGGATACGACAGCTGCAACCCCCTCCACGGACCCTCCAGGATCTGCAACAGGCACTGCACGACGTATGTGAGCAAATCACTGTCACATTCGCCCACTCATCGAGAGCATGCCAGGACGGTGTCAGGCAGTTATCCGTGCCAGAGAAGGTCATACACAGTATTGAGACAGACCCAACACCTCCCGCGGCCGTCGCCGTACGTACCAACATTGTGTGTTTGCAACGCCGAACCTCCGAACCCTACTGCGAGACCCTTTGGCTGCACCTTGGCCTCACACTCTATCAACCTACTGTTCTGGGGAGGAATCCACTGTTATTGTCATTGTCCAATAAAGTCTCTTCGCGTTCTTCAAATTTTTCTACCCTTCCTTCGCCACGTACCCTTGTGGTGCCTTAATTTTGACGAGTAATATATATATATATATATATATATATATATATATATATATATATATATATATATATATATATATATATATATATATTATATATATATATATATATATATATATATATATATCAGACAATATTAGGATCTATCCTAACAGAGCCAAGTAGCTCTCACACACAAAAATACCAAATCTTGTGACATTAAATATCACGCACGGCTAATTAATTATGAACAATGACCAATAACCACCTACCAATCAATAGAAGTGAAAATCTATATAAAAAACATACAACCTAACTAATTTCTATACCACACCAACCACCTAACAAGAAATCCCTAGGGGTTATGTCCCAGACTTATATTCTTTATTTCAATATAATAACATATAATAACTATATACTGGTCAGGGAATTTAATGTCCATTAAGATGAATGGCTTTCACACAAACACACACACACACACCAAGAGGTGAAACAATCACAAACATCTTACATTCACTTAGTATCCTCAATAACATAAACCAATTTACTCTACAACCATTCCAAAAGAACTCCCCTTCACCCGACATCTTGTGTGCCCTCTCCCCAATTCAAGTTACAACAGCATTGCAAATATTTCACGCTCTCTCCTCTGATAAAATCTCAATATTAATTACAATTCAACATAAACATCTCACACAAACAAACATCCCTTAATAAAACATACCTATTACAAGAAAGCAATCGGTCAAGCTTACACTGAATTTATTGAACAAGAATTACATTCCGCCTCTCGACAGAGCAATTCAATACTACAATAAAACCATACTAAAAACATAAAAAGAAAATTCATCTCCCCAAGGCTATTGCAAATATTTTAATTCCAATTTTTCACCTGAAATAGACATCCTAGTAAAACAAAGAACCCCCCCCCCCGAGAAAACAGACAACCAAAAAAGACCAAATAATCCTAATCAAAGACCTCAACAACAGAATAAATAATTTAATCAACACGAATAAGAATATAAATTGCCAGCATTACACCGGAACATTAAGCCATGAAACCAACACAACAAAAGTATTACGAACAATAAAAAATCCATCCACGCATCGCAAACATTATCTCCACCAACACACGAAGTCATCTGTAAACGAAATAATAAAATTCCCATCCCAAAAACCAATGCAACATTATAATGTTAATCTATTCTAAAATGAGTCATAAAACTACAATCCACACAAATAGATTAACAATTAAATGACTTAAAAGATTGAAGAACAACTAAGAAGATCCCTCATTCACTCATCAAAAATCTCAAAATTTTCATTTCAAACACTTTGGAATCCTTAACCCAAATACTCAACGCATCTTGACAAGCTAACATTATTCCACCATTTTGAAAGTACGACCTTTTTTTTATTTTTACTTACAGGGACAGTACCCTATTTAAGGAGGGGACAGAAAATAATTAAATTAATTATCTAAAGTTATTTCAAACTTTTTTATTAGTCTTTAAACTTCCTTTTAATCTTCATCTTTTTAGAATCCTTTTCCTCTTCATCCATGATCATCGAAGAATCTGCATTAACAAACTGATTAGCATAAATATACTCTATCTCTTCCTCCTTTGCCTATTACCTCTTCTTTTTCTAAGCAGACTCCCCTAATAAGCTTTAATTTCATGAAATCTCAAGAGTACTTTTAATTTTTTGAACAATTTTTTCTTTACTGTGTTTCTAAATTTTCTTTTTCGGTGTTTCCATTTCAGCATCCCAGGTTTCGTGGTTTCGTCTAAACCTTTAAAGAAAGTTAAAACTTTATTTGTGCGATATAATTGCGATAAAATTATTTTCAAATGATCTAATAATCTCTCTTTACTTAGGATCATTTCTTCGTCATAAAGGAGTTCCTGTATTGTGTGATTCATTATATCAAATTTCCATAGGATTGTGCAAAAGCTAAAATCAAATTGGTCCTAAGCCTTAACTCAGAATAAATTTTTTCACAGTAACGAACAGTCTTGTTGCTTTAATCTTCAGAACCTCCCGTTCTTCATAAGAGAGGATCAACCTCTCTTTACTCCATGTAGTCTACAGGAATATCTGAACTCGGATCTAGGAGGAAGTTTGTGAAGAAGTCATCATCTGTTTGTTTTAAATGGGGACAAAAGCGAGGATCTTGGAACACCCTCAGTAAAATTACTGGATGCATAGCAGCCTCCAAAAAGGTTATAATTAATTTAAAATAGGCAGATACATGTGCATGTGCGCAAACCTCAAGCTTAAATCATTTAAATCTACCGCAGAGATGAACAAATAATAAAGCAATTCAAATATTTATAATTCAAGAATGAAAGATTATATTTCTTGAAACCATATAAAGTACAATACATCAAAGCAAAAAAATAATATATATATATATATATCTGGAGTCCATGGGAATCCAGGAAAAAAAAGATTATGTACTAACGACAAAGAATTTAATACTAAATTCCACAAACTCCATTCATTTATCGATGGAGAAGTACCATATCGAAATCCCTTGGATTCAGGATTTGCTGCATCAAGTTCCATCCAACTATAATGTTGCTTTAAGTACACTAAAACGAGTCAAGAATCGTCTCAACAATCAGGGACTCGACAAAGCATACAGTGATGTCTTTAAAGAGCAGCTGAAAAACGGCATAATTGAAATCATCAAAGTATCTCCGAAGGACTTCCATAAATATGTATGGGTTCCCCACAGACCTGTCATAAGAATGGCTGATCAGGTATCAACTAAGATAAGACCTGTATTTAATTGCAGTCTTCGTACAAAAGGAGCTCCTTCCCTTAATCAAGCCTGTTATCCAGGTATAGATTTGTTGGTTCCCCTTCTTCGTCTTCCTTTTAGCTTTAGAACCAATAAATATGTGGTTGTTGCGGACATATCTAAAGCTTTCCTTACAAATATACTCAAGCAAGCAAACGTGACCGTAGCAAGTTTTGCTTTCATTTCTGGGAAGAGATGGAAGCGCTGTTACTTATCGTATGCAACCATCATTATTCGAACTTTTGCGTTTCTTCGCCCGACGTGTCGGGCGGTCATTCGACCCCACGCTGGGTATGACTCTCCTTTTGGTTAAGTCTCTCGTCTTCTGAGTAAATAATCTTTATGTAGATCATTTTTATTTACACTCATATCGTCCCCAGAAGTACTGAGAAACATTTACACCACATCAGTTCAAAGAATGAAGGAAGGAGGATTCAACTTGTGTTCTTGGAACACTAACCATTCAGATCTTAAGGCTCAAATAAAACAGGATAACATGTTTTCTTCCCATAACTGCGAAGAGGAAAAAGTTCTAGGTTACCTTTACCATCCTGGTAATGACACCCTGAGACTCGCAGACTTTGAGTTATCATCAGTCAGTTCAAAAAGAGATCTGCTCTCTCAAGTTAATAAAATCTTTGATCCTCTTTCATTGTTTCTTCCTGTCACATTGAGAGGTCGACTTTTGATGAGACGTATATGGGAAAAACAAATGAGTTGGGATGACCCTATCGATCTTGAAATAAAAGAGGATTGGGAAAAATTAAGGGCCGATCTTGACTCTCTTAAGAGTTTATCGTTCAATCGTTTTTGTTTTGATGCCTCATCGACTAATGCAACCCTTAACATCTTTTGCGATGCTAGTTCAAAGAGCTATGGATTTGCGGCTTACATCACCTCCCCAGAACAAGGTCCTTCGTTAATGTGGGCCAAATCTAAAGTAGCTCCTCTCAAGGGAAAAACCCTTCCTTGTTTAGAGCTTTTATCCATCTTTCTGGCGCTTAAATGCCTTCCACAGATCGTGACTAGCCTACAAGAGGTTGAATTTAGTAAGGTCAACGTCTTCTCTGACTCCCAAATCGTTCTTGCATGGGTAGCTGGAGGAGGTAGCAGGACGAAACAAATTTTCGTTCGGAATCGTATACAGGACATTAAGAGTATGGTTTCATCTATGAGAAACGATAATTTAATACCGATCTCTTTTAACTACGTCAAAACAGATGAAAACCCTGCAGACCTTATAACTCGTGGTTTGTACTGTCGCGAATTCATGAAGAAGCTCGAACTATGGAAGAATGGACCAGCTTGGCTTAAACACGACCAAGTGTATTGGCCTAGTTATCAGCAAGCAAGGAGTGTACAGGAAGGGCTTTCAACTACCTTCACAGTCATTCAAGCTCCACCTCCTCCTGTTATTGACATGGCCAAGTATTCTTCCCTTTCAACTTTGTTAAGAGTATGTGCTTTACTCTACAAATTCGGCACATCTTCCATCGATCCTATCGAAAATGATAGGAAAGCTCGACTTTTCTTGCTCAAGATTATGCAACAAGAAAGTTTTCCTGTCGAACTTCGTTTTTTTGAGAGATTCAATCGGGATCAACTTCTTCAAAACCACCTGATTTAGTTTCTCGCCTGAACTTCTTTTTGGACGATTTGGGTCTTATAAGAAGTAAAGGACGGTTGTCTCGCACTAACTACTATAGTTTCGAGATAGTTAATCCGGTAGTCCTTGGCAAGTCCCATCATCTTACCACCCTGATTGTCAGAGATGCACATGTTTCTTGTAAACATCTTGGCATTCAAGCTACTTTGACCTTCATTCGTTTAAAGGGCTACTGGATAACTTTAGCTCGTCATACAATAAGAAGAGTTTTATCGGAATGTGTGACTTGTACAAAGTTCAACAGCTTTTCTTATTCTTATCCGAAGTTTACTAATTTCACAAAAGCGCAAGTCAATTTCTATCGTCCTTTCTCAAATGTTGGAGTGGATTTTACTAAACATTTTTTAAAATTAAAGGTCCACCCAAGCCTCAAAAAAAATGTATATCTTCTTTACAACACCTGCCTCAATATTCGTTGTGTTTATTATGGATCTTTAATCCCAGATATGTCTGCTAGGGCATTCGTTCAATCGTTCCAACGTTTTGTGGCTAGGTTTGGAGTCCCTGAATTTTTATATAGCGACAATGCCCGGTCTTTTAATAAAGGTGCGGATGCTCTCGAGCAGTTTGTTGTATCAGAGGTGGGTTCCGAATTTTTGCGTAAAAATCACATTAAACATATCCGCATTCCCCTATACAGCCCTTGGATGGGAAGTATGTGGGAAAGGTCAATTCGGACTGTTAAAAATTGTCTCTATAAGACTGTTGGACGTAAAAATTGGAATATTTCGATTTCACAACAGCATTGGCAGACATTGCTAATGCTATCAATTCGAGGCCATTAACATATACTTCTTCGGATAATGATATAGTGCCTCTCACTCCTAACTGTTTTTTTAAGAACCGTTAGCTAATTCAAGTGTCGTTATTAAATGAGCCATTCCTTATCTCTATTTCCCTTTCAAGAGAAGAACTAATCCCCAACCCCTTAAAGATCTACTGAAAATATTCGAAGACTTCGGACTCGGTGGTGATCGGGTTCGTGATCAAGTGTTATTTATTAAGTTTGCAGATAATAGGAAAAGGAGCTCTATCAAGTTCTCACTGGAAAAATAGGGTGAAAGTGGAGACATTCAATAATTAATTAAAGGTCCGGTCAAAGAGCGACCATATTGGCAAATGGGCATTATCCAAACACTCATATATGGAGATGATGGTAGGTTCGCTCAGTCCAGGTTCGAACTCCTGGAGGTCAAATGAATGTTTACCCAATAAAGCATTTATTCCCTTTAGAGCTATCATTAACACACAGTGGAAAATCAAAATCAATCTCAAGAATATAGTTTCTGCTTTCAAATTCATGGTTCAATTACCACCAATCATCAGCAAGTAACAATCCTGCCCCCTACACAATTATGATCTCTCAACATTTGCAAGTTCATTGCGTCCCAGAATGGAAAAGACAAGCCTATAGTACGCACGTTCCGAAGTTTCTGAATATCGGTAATGAATCGGAATCGGAATCATCCGAGAGTTCTGATTAATCAAATTCTTTTGTTTTTTTTAAATGACACGAATTCGTCGAAATCCGTGCCATCGCCCCCGCCCAGTGTATTAAAATTGGAATGCGAATCGAGAGCTTAAAATATTTCGTAATGAAAGTTTGCGTTTGAATATGCTTTTGGTCTCAAATTCGTATGTATTTCAATTATTAACTCTTTGCCAAATCTATATTTATCCTTAAAAGATGTTATGTGTTTTAAATTGTAAATATGGGAATCATGAAACCGAAATACTTTAGAAGAACTTAAATAGCTGGAGTTGATGTGCTGGAATCATTATTCAAAATCAAGGTTTTTACGTTTAGAACCTCGTGCTGTTAAGTCGCTAATTGAACTCGTCCTGAAAAATAAAGGTCAAATTTTGTTTGTCGTTAAAAAGAAGTGGATGCTCTCCTAAAGAACTCCCTTCTTATATTTGTTAAGTGTTAGTTATAAAAAAGTGTTAAATCGGATGATCACTAAGGCCTTATAAACCGTGATTAAATGTAACTTTATTAAGTGCATAGTAACGCTTTTTATTTTTATTTAACTAACGCTTAATCTTCAAGTCAACTTTATCTTCTTAAATTAATAGTCAATCGATGCGTAAAGGAATTATTTACTACCTATACTAAGAGGCCGGTGGTATTAACTAATTACACCGGTGTTGAAACTAACAATTTCAAATCCAAAATTTGGACTAATTGGATAAGAAGTTTGTTTGTCAACAAGTAAGTTGTTTACGTTCCTTTTACAATATAGGTTGATAATTCCATTTATTATATTTATGCATTGAAACACATAACATTTATTATTTCAAATTTAACTGTCGTAAATTTACTATTCTTAATTCCGAATATAATTAAACTACTTTGGTATTAAGGTTGTATCTGTAAATATTCTACTCACAACAGATCAATTTTTATTAATATATATATATTTTATACACATATATATATATTTTAAATAATATATATATATATATATATATATATATATATATATATATATATATATATATAGCTATATATATCATATTGTAAAGGTATTACACGCCAATGTAGGGGCTCGAAGCGGACCGGGAACAGAGGGGGGGGACGTTTTCCATACCCCGTAGGGGAGGCGTGGAGCCCCATGACACCCTAAATACAAAGAGCGAGGGTTTCCGGAGCCCTTCCAAAGGGAAATAGTCCTAGCTTCTGTTGTTTCCCAAGAAGGTGAGAGACCCGACTCCCTGCCATTCTGCGGTTTACCATCCTTTGGGTATTCTTTAGTTAAAAAAAATATATTTTTTTTAACTAAAGAATACTCCAAGGGTAATTACCTTTACAAATAATATATATATATATAATAATATATATATATATATATATATATATATATATATATTAATATATATATATAATATATATTATATACTATATATATATATATTATAAATATATATATATATATTACCTAACCAAATTAAACAAATCCCTTAAATTAGAAGTCTATTTTATTGTCCATAAGAGATAACCTGTACTATTTTTTTTGGGGGTAACGAGTACCGTAAAAAGGTCAATAAATAGACCAACTCCTAATATAATATATACTATATATTACTATATATATATTTATATATATTAATATATATATATTATTATATATATATATATTTATTAATATTTATATATATATATAAATATATATTATAAAATATATATATATTATATATATTATTATATATATATATATATATATAATAATATAATATATATATATATAGAGTTATATATATTATATATATATATATATATACCTCCAAATTAAACAAATCCCTATCAACTGAAAGTCCTATTATGGTCCATATTGAATACCCCTGTACTACTTATTTTCGGGGTAACGAGTAGCCGTTAAAAAGGTTATAAATAGACTTTCTCCATATTTATATGATATATATATATATATATTATATATAAATATATATATATTATATATATATATATATATATATATATATATAATATATATATATATATATATATAAATATATAAATATATATACACAGACTAGTATTTGTGGATAACATTATCATGAGTAACGAAATATAATATGAGCAGTAAATCGTCCTTTACACGAGTTTATGTAAATTGATAAGAAATTTTTAAATTAACTATTTTAGAAAGGTGATGCAAGTTGTGGAGCACTTCCTCTTTATGTAGTGTGTCGAGATGTATGCACTTAAATTCGTTGCCGCAATATCTACTAAATAACTATCATTAGCCTTCTGCCTTTTTATATTTTACAATTAAGGGTATAAATATGGCATAATTTATTTGCGTACTCTACATCGCGCATTCAAGGTAAAGAAAATGAGATGGGATTATCGATGTTATTGAATGAAGAAATTTTGGCAATATTTTTGGATTGTACTCTTCCAAACATATTAGATGTTCATTATAGAGACGATTTCTCTATTGCTCAATTTATGTTGAAGATATCTTTACAGTAATTATGAACTTATTATATTGGACACAAGTTTTTTAATGCTCTATCATTCAAATTGTTCGCCGAGCCTGTTCATAATAATAAGGAATGATTAAAATATTTAGTTTTATCTATAACCCTTTTTAATGATACAATTTATTTTATTCAATTTTTATTATTTAGTCTATTTTTTTGCTATTTTTTAATATTATGCTATAAAATATAATATTAATAGTAGTAGAGATCAGAACAGATGCGAACTTTTCAAGCGTGTTGATTGGTTCTTGTATATTGCTTACGTAATGGATATTAGCCAATCAGAGAAACTTATTTCTTAATGAAGTAATGGATATTGACCAATCAAAGAGCCATAAATGGACTCGCAATGACTTAAATTGAATTAAATGAAGTAATATTTTTGGCAACTTGCTAATTATATTGAAAGTGTACTTGATACTTATTGCGAGTATACTTGTTACTTAATTTGTGTGTGCTTGCTACTTACGGTTGTACCTAATAAGTATACTTAATGATTTTTGTTGTTGTTAATAAGTGTTGTTTGGTTTTATAGTTGTTGTTGTTATTGTTGATGTTGTTTTGCTGCTACTGCGTTTAGTTGCACGCGTTCTCTCAAACACATAAACCGACCAACCGACCAACCGAACCAACCGACCAACCGACCAACCGACCAACCGGAACAAACCGACCAACCGACCAAACCGACCAACAGAAAAAAACTACATGAAATCGAGTATATAGAGTATATATATATATATATATAGAAAGAAGAAAGAGATAAGTATATATATATATGAGAGTATATATATATATATATATATAAGGTATATATATATATATATATATATATATATATATATATATATATATTCAAGCATAGAGAGTCGCATATCTTTACGAGGTATAGATGGAATCAGGTAACGTAACAATTCGATCAAAAATCGGTGATAGGCTACATGATAGTCTCCGATAAAAGGATGGTAAAGAATAAAGGTGATCCCGGGAGTGTCCTTGGATACGGATCATAGACTGGTGTTGGCGGACATTTAGGATAATGAGGGAAGGGAAGAGGAAAATGACAGAAGAGTTGCAGTGATCAGAGCGGAGAAGTTAGCAGAGCAAAAAAAACGAAACGAAATTATGAATAGGAAATGGTGGAAAACCCTAAGGAATAGGAGAAGAAAATCTGAAGACTTACAGGATGTCATCAGGGGAAGTGGAATAGAGAAAACTTTGAAAGATGGGTGGTGAGTAATGAAGAGAATTATGGTGGAGTGAAGAATGAAAGAATGGAAGGAAATAGGGAAATGGAAGGAAAGTGGTGGAGGAAGGAATGAGATAATGGTGGAGAGGAAGGAAGGATGGTGGAAGGAATGGAATGGAAATGGATATAAACTGAATAACTATGAAGATCTACAAATTTAGAACACAAGGAACAAGAGGAAGAAGCTGCAAATCCAGATGAGAGAGGAGGAAGAGGAGGAGGAAAGCGGAGAGATAACGGTGAGGGATAAGTGAGAAGGCTATAAGAAGGATGAAGAAGGGCAAAGCCCCAGGAGAGGATGGATTGGCTGTGGATTTGGTGGTGGAGGGAGGAGAGAGCTAAGAGGGAGAATCATCAGTTTGATGAACAAGTGTTGGTGAGAAGGAAAGACTCATAGAGGAAGAACATGTTTATAGAAGATGAAAAGGAATCCATGAACTCCTTATTCACACTAGAATGATCAATGAGAAGATGCTGAAATATGGCAAGAGATTCTTGTAGCTTCCATCGATCTGCAAAAGGCATTTGATTCAGCCAAGGAAAAGCTCTGGAGAGCTATGGAGAGGAATTATGGAGGGAAGGGTAGATTAAAGAAGGCGATGAAAGCTTCCATTAGAAATGCAGCTGTACGTTAGAACTGGAAGTGGGATAACGATAGATGGTTCGAGCTGAAACAGGCGAAGCAGGGGAGTGTTTTTATCGCCACTGCTGTTTATATTATACTTAGACGTGGGTGATATATGCGGACGATCTGGCATGTTGGAGAGAGAGAGAGTGAGAGACGATCTGAGGTGGTGGTTGAGCTGTTTCCAGGAGGAGTTGAGGAAGCAGGGATAAATATGAACGTATAGCAGACAGAGATACAGTAACCGGAAGAAATGAAGAGGGATGAGGATGATGGTGGGGGAGGAGGAGGTGAAGGCGAAATACCTGCAATTATTTCGGAGGATGTTTTAATAGAAGGGAGGAAGGGAGGAGAGATTACGCTGAAGAATTTGAAAAGTATGGATTAGTTATGAAAGGGGTATACCCCATGATGAAAGATAGGAATATTTGAATGAGTGTTAAAAAAATTCGATTTTTTTGGGGTATACGGGATTCCGGGACACCGCTGTACGGAGCGAAACATGGACAACAACGAGAAAAGTGGTAGAGTAGAAAGAATACAAGTGGAAATGAAGGGTGATAAGAATTATTGTTGGAAACAGTAGAAAGACAGAATAAGGAAATGAAGTAGAGAAGAGAAAAGATGGATACTGAAGATGTATGGGGAGATGAGAGTGGACATCTGGAGGGATGGAGTGGAGGAAATAATGGAAAGATGGAATGGACAGGGTGAAGACGGGTGGAGAGTGGTGGAAAGGCAATGGAATAATGGCAAGGAAGAAAAAAAGAGGAATTATGCAAAAAGAGGACGTCTGAGAAAGACGCTTGCGACTAACAGATGAAGAA